>BMAO01024215.1:0-78888 GCA_019973975.1 Trichonephila clavata
ATATATATATATATATATATATATATATATATATATATATATATATATACTAGCTGTGACTCAATCGCGCGTTGATGTGGCTGATTTAATATTATAATTAAACTATTCTTATAATGCAGTCAAATTTATCTTCTCTTATAATTTCAGGAAGTTGAATTTAAAGTAAAACAACATAATTTTTTTTTAATTTTACACTTATTTTCACCTCATAATTAAGTACAATTTATTTGATTATAGTATAATATATATGTATACTTGAATTACTTACAAAATTATTAATTAACAATTTATGAAGATTTAGTTTTATAAATGACTTAAAAAACGCTGATTTATAACAATTTTAATATTAATTTTATCATTTTAAATTATAACAATGAGTTATTTTAATTAATAGCTTATAGGTGCACAATATTTTTCGTTTACCTGTCGTTTGCTAACACAAATAAATTTGACGATTTTCCCATAAGTGAACATGCAACATATGCGAGAAACATGTGCAAGATTTTATAAGTCCATGACGCAAATGGACATTGTTTGGCTTTGAAATGTTGGCATTGTTTCGTTTGGCTTATCGATGGCCATCGCGAATGCCAAACGAAATGCTAATTTAAAGCTTTTGAAAGTATTTAAGATTCATTTGTATCAGTGGAATACGTGGCAACAGGACAATTTTCCTTTAAATTTTCAATGAAAATGGTTGCTTCAAGACCATTTTTGGTGATTTTTTTGATGACCAAATGTGTACACTTGCATAATCCAGGTGTATATAAGATACATTGAACCAATATTCTACCGAAGATTGTGTAGTGACATTCCTGGTATATCAGTAAATTAAAAAATTCAGTTAGAAAAATTTATGGTTTCGCTTTTATCAACAATTGAGTCGATTTATTTAAAAGGTGTTAGATCACTCTGCAACAACGACTGTACCTGGAAGTACTTTTCGTCAGCATCAATATTTTGTGCTGCCAAAGTATTACGATTACAGAGCAAATCATTATCTAGATAACTATTCAGCATATCTGGGAAGACATTTTCAGTCAGTTAAATTTTTTGTCTAAAAATTGTACACAAAGTGTCTGGCAATTTGATATATTGCGTATTGGGATACATTTCTACAGCTTCGTTTCCAATATCCAGCAATTAATTAGAAAATGTTTGTACTAATGGATCCTCTTGCAATTGTACTTGCATGTTTATGATCAATCGAAATGTGCCGACTTTTCGCCACAAAAATGTTATTTTAAACATACGTTAATCTCGTCGGCAAAAGTAGAGAGATGAATGACTGGCAACGTCTGTCGGAAATATTCAGATAGTAATAGGACGGCAGCACTTAAAATTTTCTCGTTACCGTTTAAATCCCGCAAAATTCTCTATAATGCGTCGAGTGAATGTTTCTGGGCCATTCTCCGACACTTCAGTTTTTAGAGGGAATCAAAATTCGGACGCGGGACACGAACGCGAAGCCTTTCATCCTAATTCTAGCAATGTCCGCAAAATTTATGAAAGTTTCTAAAATCCAATTTCAGATTCTCGTTCCCCGTCCCAAGACGCACGTGGGGATCTACTTTCGTTCGCCCGGTCCATCGAAGGAGGGGCATCACAGTAGTCTGCCATTACCCAGCAAAGTTATGAAAATTTTTGGGAACTGTTTCGAAATTCGGATTTAACTACCCGCAATACTTCTGGGCGTTTACTTTTTGTTCCCCTCGGTCCGGACACTCGGGCATTGCTACATTTTGCGGCTTTTCTCATTTCCCGGATTCATTCATATGTGATAAAAAATATTCCTTAATTTAAAATGTTTTTGCAATTTTTTTATCTTAAAGTGGTATTATTTTTTAAAAATATTTAGCGATGCACACTCAAGTTAATTCTCATTTGAATTAAAATGTGTAATATGTAACAGCATTCATTTATACGGTGTTTTATAAACAAGCCATATATTATGTTCTAAATTTGAAAAAAATGTTATTTAATAATAAGTAAAAGCAGTATTAATAAGTGTGTGTTTTCATATATATATATATATATATTCATTATATATATATATATATAAATCTTATGGATTGTGTGTATATCAAAATGTCTCAAATTCATTTTAAATCTTCTATGCAGTTTCGATTAGGTTTGATGTAATAAATTTTAATTTCATGCTCTTATATCATCAGAAAAATAAAGAGTACTTATTGTGTTCAAGCATATAACAACAAATGAATTCTATAAACTTCCTTTAAAAGCTTCATTATATTTAACTATTAACTTCATTATATTGAACTTTTTATATACAGTTAAAATGCATTATAGCCTAAATAAATCAGTACTGAATAGTCTTATAAAGATTGCTAATGTTTCATGTTTGCTAATATGAATTATGTAAATGAGTAGTTTCCTTTTCTTTTTATTTGTATACTAACATACATCTTCGCTTCTACATTATTCTTCTGCTATAGATATATTTATGCTTACAAGTTACCACATTCCCCGCTTTCATATATAAATTTGCTTATATGATTTTAGGTTTGATTTACATATTAAAAGATTGCCAAACTTTTAATTACGAAAAAACTTTGTTCAAGCAATGCAAAAAAATTTTTTTTTATTCTTTAAGCATTTTTTTTCTGGATTTGCCTCATATATCTGTATTATTGTACTAGTATAAATAAAGGTGCTAAAACATTTATAGTAGTACCTACGCACTGTACGTAAACAATTATTTTAAAATTTCAGATGAAACAAAACATTACATTCTCGAATTAAGGAATCAAACTTCAGAAAATATGAAAATGGCAACATTTTTTTTCTCCATTGTGCTTGTTATAATGTATTTTATCATCTTATAATACTTTGCGTGGTATAAATGTAGAAAAAAGTTATAATTGGCCTGGAAGAATGGGTGCAGAAACGAACATTCACTGTTTTCTCTCTCTCTCTCTCTGTTTTCCTTTTACCTCTATTGAAAACATTAAAATGCAAATGTGTTTCTACCAAACAACAGATGTTTATGAAGATAAGAAAATTGAGAAAGTCTGTTTTGATACATTATGTAAATAGGCATTGAATTTTGAAATATAAAGTCACTAGATCCATTTTCTTAAGGACATATAAAAGCAGTAAGAGTTATGTGCATAAATATAAAGAAGAGTGTTATACATAAATAAAATCTTTTGGAATATATTTATACATTCAGATAATATGTATGCAATTTTCCAATAATAAAGAATGTGAATAAGTTCTGTATATTATCAAAAGTTATAGAGCCTTTATCTCCCAATTCCCATTATAATTTCCTTACATATACGTATATATATACATTATTTCAGAGAATATGATTTTTTTTCAAGAAGGAAGAAAAAATCAAACTGAAACAAATAAAATAAAAAAGGTTATTTTAATGTTATTAATTACTCATATCTAATATCATTTATTTTTACGCCTTATGTTTTGTATTAATTTTGTTATTAAACTAAAATTAAGTTTTTATAGTAAAATAATGAAATAAAATACAAACTAGTGCTTTTGGTTAAGTTTTTCATCATAGATGATTTCTCTGACTTGACTAATTCCAAATATTTAACTTTTTGTTATTTTTAAATAAATGATTTATAAAAAAAGCTAAAGGAAATTGTTTTTTTTTATAAAACAGTTTTTTTCATATAAAATATTCTTATTTAAAATTTACATTTTACTTTATATGATTCTTTTAGAGTTTAGAGCTTTAAAAATGTAAGAACAACTTTTCTATAATTAATCATGTAACGTATAATTAATGAAAATGAAATAGATCAAGGAGCAAATATTCTGAAGCACACTTTAGGTTCATTTATATGTTTATCTAAATTTTAAAGTAAATAATTTGGAATTTCCCAAAGTTTTTATGAAGTGTATTATTATCTATCAAATACAAACATTTCAATTTGTTAAAAATCATATATTTCAACCAACTTCACTTTTTCAAAAAGGATTTCACAAAGAAACAAATCGTCATAAAATTAAACAACGGGTGCTTCAAACATAAGTATTATAGATGCTAGAATATTTTTTTTTCAAACTAAGATGATATTGATAAAATTTAACTTCCTTTAAAGAAGAAACTAAATAAAATAATTATATTTAAAATGATTGATTGTTTATTAACATCGTATTGCGAAGGTTTTTGGCAACGGACCTACCTATTTTGATTTTCGGTCGTGGGATGATGAAGACATCTCAGTTTTTAGGCATCGACGCCTCTTCAAATATCCACATCACTATAACTTAAGGAACTTTACAGCCTCGATAGATTTAACGTACATCAGCCCCTTCACACAGCGGAAATTAAAATTCAAAATCAAATATTTTATTCATATCAATATATTGACTTAAATATAATTTATATTATTATTAAAAAAGTTTGATGCTTTCCATATTACTAATTTTTAATGTCTAGCTTCGCCGCTATTAACGTATAAATAAGAATCATGCAAAAAAATCTATCTTCAATGCAAAAATGTTATTTCAGCAAAAAAATCAAGAATAGAACTTCCATAAATTATTTTTGATTTTCATTCTTGAACTTTCATATTTCATTTAAGCCGTATGCTTCTTATTACTTTTACATGCGCATGCGCTGCTCCAACTCAATATCTTTCACATTATGCAGGCTTGGATACCAAAGAATGAAAAGTAAAGCTGAACTATGAATACTCGACATTTTAAATTGGGGTTTTCCATTTCAATTGACATAATCTTTCGTCCGTCCTATTCCTCTTACTCCAAATCACCGTTGAATCTCTCCCTATAATAGGTACGGCAGGCGCAAGGAATTGAATTAGAATGGGAAAAAAATCCTATCTAAATCAAATTTCTTAATGTTCTTCAGTCGTCTAAGAATAGCCAACTTTTTTTTCTCTTTCTTTCTTACATACTCGCAGTCTTATTCATTTTCTTGAAGATGGAACAGAGCACACTCTTTTTTTTGTCCTTATCCTTATCCTCATCATTCTCATCGAAATAGATATATAACCGTTTCTATCGATATCGCATTTCTATCCGAGGAATTTCAAAAGAGAAGTAAAATGAAATATTTAAATATGAGGGGCACCTTGTATTCAGAAATGCGTTAGATCGACATCCATCTGCAAAAAGATGGAAAAAAGTGAAAGAAAAAAGTATGCATTGTACCACTACTGAATATGCATCAAAAATGAAATTTTCCTCCCCTGAAATGTTCTCGAGATAGACTCATCTCCTACACAGCTACGATCTCAATTTCGTGTACAAAGTACAGAGAAGAGATATATATCTATATGCATATTCATGCATGTGTAAGAAAAATTCTCTCAATCTCTCACTACAGATGGAATGTTCGAAAATCCTTTTCCTCGGTTTTCGTTCTATATTTTTTTTTCCTATGGTATATCCGAATTTCTTCCCAACGGAATTTTTCTTCAATCGTTTTGGAATAAAATAGCTTCTATCACCATTTTCCACGTATATATATAGGCTCATGGAATATGTTATAAATGGCCAGTTATAGACTAATATGGATTAAGAAACCAAGAATAATTTTTATGTCCGTTACGTAACGTATGAAGTAACATGATATGAAAATACGATTAGTCATTCAATGAAACTAGAAATTTTAACAAAAAAATACCCGAGTTGAATACCACAATATTAACCATGACACTTCATTATTGCACAAACTGTTACAAATTATTGATAACAGCATAATATATTTTGCTTATAATTGAACATTCAGTAATTTATGATTTATGTAGCGGTAACAATGTCTGAAACTAATTTTTTGTCAATACTATGTAAAATAAGAATGGAAAAAGGTCTTAAATGTCTAACCATTAATGTTTAGGTTACAACCTTGCTATTTGTACATATAAATCAATCTTTAAGCATAATAAAGGTATTTCATACTCAATATTTTAAAATACTTTAAGTTTTACTGAAATAATTTGAAAAAAAAATTGTAGGAAGGATTTTTTATGGAAGTTATTTTCCTTGCAATAAAATATTAAAATTTTCTTATAACATATTTCTTTTCTTCGTCTTTCTTAAGACTATTATTTCGCTATATCATAACTTAAAAACTAAAATAATGTATAATCCATAAATGAAGACTAAAATTAGCTGACGGAATTTTAAATAAAAAGAAATACATGAAATCAAAGTCTAATTCAGAAAATTTACGAGGTGTTGAAAATATAAAACCAAGCAGTACTCACAGAAAGAGAAGAAACAGTGACACAATAATGAACAAAATGTAATGTTTAGTTCAAAATAATACTTGTAATTCACATTGAGAACAATACCAGTTTATTAGGTTATAAGACCAAAGCGGACGGAATCCTGAAGGGTGACACTCCATTCTCTGTCAATCGTTTTACACAGCTCGTCATCTGAAAGCGACGTCAGAAGCGCAAAAAAATAGCATCTAATGATGCCCTTGATGTGTTCGATTACTAAAAGATAAGAAGATAATTGGGACTAGGGATACATCACTACACCTTGCAGAGAGCATAGACTGATGCGTGCTATGAACAATCAATAGTTATTCTACTGATAAAAGGTATTGGACATCCTTCGAATGAAAGTTAGTGTCATCTGCCGCAACACATCCTCCATGCACATTGAGTAACCCTAAATACGAGCCAAAGGAGATCTGCTATCGTACGCTATAGTAACCTAAGCCATAATGCCAAGTTGTTGCATAGTAAGACATTATGCAAATGCTGCCTAATTGGACCAGTCACTACGTTATCCCCGTGTTTATACACGTCTATTATCATTAGATAAAGAGAAGTGTCACTCGTCTGACAACACGACTTCGTATAAATTCGTCATCCATATCATTCTAGTCCAGAAACATTGCAAATGTAGCAATCCATGATGTGGAGTCAATGACAGTTTTAACGACATTGGAAGATGCCAAGTAGTTACCATTCAATTGTTAATGAATCTGACTGACATGAAAACACCAAGAGTGTCATCCACACACATAGATCAAAGTAATTGAGAGAAAGACAACATTGTCAGTCGACGTTTTGATCCACGCTTTCAGATCTCACTCAAGCAGCATTGTCATCAAATCTTTAAAACTCTCTGTTCACACTTCTACCATCTTTGCTATAGGTATTGCACCGTGGATGCGTGTAATGGAGTGTCCACTGAATTTTTAGACATGGATCAACCTGCCCTTCTCAGTCCAATCACCACGCCCTCCATAAAATCGTCTGTATCATTGTTGGCAGTGGCCTGACATTCCCTGCTACTAGTCAATTCCTTTCAGACCCACAATGGACTCAATTCATGACGGTCACATGATAAAAGTCAAACAGGTGTTCTCTATTGAATTCAAAATAGACATTAAACTAATTGTACTTGTTGTTCTACTTGTAAAACTTAGATAAAATTTCAAATTTCATGATTGGGTACAGATGTTTAAATGTTACAAAAAATAATTTCATCAAAATACTTTTTAAAACTATAAAACAATATTATTTTATGCATATACCTTTAAATAAAATGCATTTTGTAAATAAATATACTTTTTCAGATAAAGTTTCTACAAAGAGCAAAAGTTGGCAACACCGAAGCGTGTGAACTGATCAGCTGCAAACACAAGATAGTTTTTATTGTGTGACTATGACGTCACATAAAGTTTTTGAATTGATTGACTAGAATCACGTTGTTATCATTATCATGTGACTATGACGCCACATGAATTTATCCAATTGTTTCTCTGGAAAAAGTAATGGTGGGAATATTTCCCTTTCTGCAAATTCCTTCCGTTATATCTCACTCAATGTGTGCGGGAGAGATTTGCATTTCACATAATATGTATTACTTGGTGCCGTACGCCTAACCGGGAATTTGTATAAATTTGTGGACCATTTCTTTCTGGAGCTATATGCCTCGTATATATATATATATACATGTATGTTTGTGTGTGTGAGCAATTTTAAGAAACTTTGCTTGCAATATTGTTTATAATAGCTGTATTTTAAATAATTAAATCACCGTTCTATCACAGTTTTAGCGAAAATTATTTTAAGGATTGCAATTTGAGCACAGATGATTTGGATAAAAGAGATGTGAAATAAGTAATTCAAGTTAAAATAAAAATAGATTGACAGTATATCACTATTCATACAAATTCAAATAGTATATATATATATATATATATATATATATAAACAAATATATATATATATATATAAAATATATATATATATATATATATATATAAACAAATATATATATATATATATATATATATATATAAACAAATATATATATAAACAAATATATATATATATAAACAAATATATATATATATATAAACAAATATATATATTAATATATATTTGTTTTAAAGAATACTAGGTAAAAATTCAACAACATTTCAATTTCAATTTGAAATTGAAATGTTGAATTTTTATCCAGTATTCCTTAGAACAAAGACTCTCTTTTTTCCCCTGCAGTATCCTTTTTTTATGTGTTGTATAATGTATTCATTTTCTCTTCTAGGCTTAAAAAATTCAATTCACCCTTGAGTTATAGCATATTTAAGCATTGAATTTTGGATAAATATGAGATTATTTTATTATTTCTGTGGTAAGTCTGTTATTAAAATTAGGTATTTGATATTGTAGAAGATTTATCCGACTTACCTAACTTTCAAACTTCCCTCTGCAAAAGGAAGTTTTGCTGTGAATGTATTTTGAGACTTCGTTAAGTGGTGGTTGTAAAGAGTTCGTAACTAATAGGAAGATGTAGTTCGTGTTTCATCCTTTAAATCCTCTGTTGAGTTTTAAAGCTTCGATTTCATGTTTGTCACTTAACTCTGATTTTAATTTGTGAGATTAAAAGCTCTTACATTCCTTATATTTCAATGTTAATGAAATGTATACTCAAACATTTATTGAATATATTTCAGAATGTTTGCGTTAAAACAATAAAAAGTTTGTTTTCTTAATAGTGCATTAAAAAATAAGTTCTCTTATGCTTCTTGATTGTATTTGTTACGGTTTTCAGTGGATCCCATCTCACGTCGAAATTTATGGCAATGAAATGGCGGACAAACTAGCAAAGGAGGGCTGTAATCTTCCAACTCCTTCTACATCCGCCCTTACTTATCTGGAATTATACTCTTTAAAAAAATCTCAAAATTTTGTGGAGTGCAGGGCGCCTCTCACTCATCATTGGTATACGGGTAATAAACCCGGACTGGCCCTAGCCCTCAAGTGTGACAGATGCTCTCAGACTACACTTTCTCGTCTTGCTAGTGGTCACATCAAGTGCCTTTCATTCTCAACGAATAAGAAGATCTTCCTCATCTGTGCAAGGTGTCAAGATCACCAGGCTTCCCTGGAGCACATAATGCGTTGTATGGATCTCACATGCAAAGATATCTACACAGATCCTACACTTGTGCTGGACTTTTTGAGAGTCAACGATTTAATTGATCTTGTCTGACTGCTGGAGGATTAGCAACAATAACAACATTTGTTACGGTAAACGCATTAAAAATGAAGTTACCCTTGTTATTTGAATTCTAATTAATACCTTTAACAATATTATGCAAACATGTATGAATTGTGTATTTGCTTTTCTCCCGTAATACCCATAATTGTCAAGAAAGTGTTTTTTGTCAATTACCTTAAGAGAAGTTCTATTTATCTCTCTGTCTCTCTCTTACATATAATATTTAAAGTACCGAAAACATAGACATATATGTCGAAATATAAAAAATACATAAACTGTTTTTCGAAGGCTGGAATTCTCCATACGTATTTTAAATAAATAACATTATGGTTGTGATTTCTCTAATTTCTTTCGTTTTTTTTCTTCTTTTAAATGATAATTCGGATTGGTAATTACTATTTCTTACTTATTACATTCACCGGGAGCTGATATCACTTTCTAGTGTGGCACCAAATAAGTGTATGCCAATTTCCATAATGTAACTTTGGCACTTATTTACCTCTCCAGAGGGTGACACTTGACCCCTGAAAATGCTAAATTGTACTAGGATTTTAATTTTACCCAAAAAAATCCAATCCAAATAGGCACATTAGGGGTATTTAATGGGCCACTGTCGATTTTTTACATCATGAAAATCCGCCGACTTAGGCCGCAGTCACCGCAAATTTGGGCGTACAAGGCCAGTGCCTAACGAACTATGCTTACCAGCCAGCCTTTCTTTCACTGTAATAATACGTATATATGTGAAATTAGAATAACAGTTTATTTTAATGCTATAGGCATGTTTTGCTGAGCAGTCATCATCATATTATCATTTTATAACCTTGATATCTTGTTCTTAAATATTATTATTTTATCATTTATCTTATCATATTTTACTTATCTTAAAACTATTCATATTTGTGTTTTATCTTCTAATTCTCGCATTTTCATCCTTATATTTTTATTCAATATATGTTATTTTTTAATCAATATGAATATTTAGTTATATACAGAACTATACAGAGCATAATACTGCATTTATTAACAAAAATGTGTACAATAGAAGAATATATTTTGTTAAAAACCCAGAACAGTGTAATAGTTATATATAGTTATCTTTAAATAAGCGCAGCATTATAACATATTCTATTGTTATGGTTAACATAATAAAGTAGTTTATTATAAATTTTTTACATAAAGAGGAGTTTTATACACATTTGTATGCAAATAACTATTTTATATTAGCTATTGTTAAAAAGTACATACGTTCAATCGTATTCAGAAATAATAAAATAACTATTTGAAATTTGAGTGAAGTGTCTGATTTTGTATGAGATTGTTTTACTAGGTATTTTTTTTAATAAATCTTAATCAAATTATATTTTTGAGTCTAATATTTCTTCAACAATATAATAATTAACTTCGAAGTAAAATTTAATAATTCAATTTATAAGGATATGAATATTGCTGAATGTGAGAAGTATATTATATTTGTAACAAACACGTGTACGCGCGAAGTAATTGATGTTTCTTTACGTACTATTGTTCTTTAATGCACCAAATGAATTAAAACAAACTCATCAAACAAGTTTGAGTAATTTGTATTGAATGTTAAAACTGTTCTAAAATTTTATATGAACTAAAAAGAACTAAAATTTCGCTTTTTAGCTTTCCAAGACTCTTAAACCGTTAACTTTGTAAGCCAGACTAGAGCTACATAAATTGAATGTAATGTTGAAAGCCAGTGGTGGAATGCATTACATTTAATGGATTTTCCCTGTAGCATTTTCGAATAAATCTCGTTAACTGAGTAATTCAATTACGTTAGTTATACGCGGTTTTAATTTACGGAAACATCAAATTATATCTGTGTAGTTAAATGCGGTATCCTGTTTTATGTGTTAATTAAAACTCCACAGACAAGGAAATAATATTTCATCCTCAAAGGTGGAAAAAATTTTAAAATATGGAGATAATTAACTATAAAAGAAGGAAAGGTAATTTATTTTTTTAGAAAAATGTGACTTGTCGCATAATTTATTATTCATTAAAGACCTAATATGCTAGCGAAAAATTTGTAAACAAAAGAATGGACAAGAATTTTAGTAATAAACTCTTTGCGGGATAATTTTATGATACTAAAATTTATGTTTATAAATTATATGAATTTTAAGACACAAAGCAAACTCAGTATATAAATTGCTCGCATACAACAATCGTATTTAAAGAATAAAAAGATCAAAATTTTTCTTCGTGAAATAGAATATTATCTTTTCATAACATTTGTAAAAAGATCATTGGAAACGTTAGAAAGAACGTGAGTAAGTCAAACTTGGAAAAAATATTTTCTGCTTTTATTACCATTTTTAGAGCCTATATTTGCCATGTGTGCCGAAAAAAGGTTTATTGAAAAAACTTATTGCATACACATCTTACAAAGAAAAGAATTAAATTATTGTTTGATAAAAAACATTTTCTTATAGACAAAATTAGAAACACTTTTAAAAAATTCTAAATTTTTGTTAAAATATTCTGATTTTTACAAAGCAAATCGAAATAACTTATTTATATTTATAGAACAAAGTATGATGTGTAATATTTCAATGGTAAATAATTTCAATTAGTATTTCAATTTGCAAACATTTTTAAAAAAGAAAATCTATATTTTGTATTTAAATCCGGGCATTTTAGTCAAAAAATTCTTAAATAAAAATGAAAGGAATTTTTTTAAGAAAAGATAACAGTTTATCTTTAATCCAAACAGTTTATCTAAATCTAGTTAAAAATAATAATTGAGTCAATGTTTTGACTATTGTTAAAGTAAAATTATATAATAAACACAGTACGTAAAATACTCACACATAAATGATGAAATTCAAGATTTGCATATCTACTTTGAATAAAATCAAACAGAAAATACACTATATCAACATTTAGTCAGTTTTATCAATGCATTTTTTTGTTAATGAAAGGAGAATGCAAAATGAATCTAACACATGCACACTTGAACATTAAAATGAAATTTAATACAGCAATAGAAGATTGATTTAATTACAAAAGATTTTTTTTCCAATAGGGGTGTGGACTGGTATTTAACATTGCAGACCAAGAACATTCCCAGGGGGATGGTCTCACTTTTTAGTGCGGTACCAAATAGGTGGAATATCAATCACAGCAATATAATTCTGACACTCTATTTCCTCCGCAGAGGTAGGAACCCGAGCTTTGACGATGCGAAATTGTACCAGGAATTTAATTTTTACAAGAGCACCCAAGCCAAACAATCACTCTAAGGATCTTTAACATGCCGCATAATCATATGGCATGGACACTGTAGTTTTCTTGCATCATGAAAATCCTCTGACTTGGGGCCCTTGTTAATCCGCTACCTTAAAAGTCCACCAACTATGTCACTCAGCTGACTTAAATACAAAATATAAGAATATAAAAAGAAATATATTACATTGCTGTCCTGATATCTGATTTATATTTTCCCTTCTTTTAATATTAAAAATATATATTTTCTTATTATATGTTCTGTTTAATATTGCTAAAAAGACTAAAACAATCTTAGAAATACGTAAATTAATATACAGTTGGACCCGATTTACAAAACCCCTTTTTAACGAATTTCGCGGCTTAAAGAATTTTCTTTCCCCCGATTAAAATGAAGTAAAAAAAAAAAAAAACCGATATTTTTAACGAATAATAAACCCTAAATTAACGAATTATTTCAAAAGCTGGGAAAAAATTATTTTTATTATTTTGAGTTAGAAATATTTGGTTTTCCTTTCAAGTTACATACCCTTTTTTTTCGGTACAGAAAAATATTTTTCTTGCAAGCAGAAAAATCTAAAGGTAAAAAATTCTTAGATTGGTTGTATTAATCTTTAGTGGGGTTGTATTGGGCTTAACAAGAGCAGATAAATCATGTGTGTAACCTATTGTGTGAATTCCGAATAGGACAGGAAATTCCTTTCTGGATCTGCTATCAAAACTGTTACATTTTCTAATGCTTTATATTGTCTAGAAACAGTGAAAACATATCTCGTAAAATGTAAAAGACACTTTATTTTTTTTCTCTGTATAAAATCCAAACAGAACTCTTTCGAGTCAAAAATCAAAAAGATTGTCAAAAACAACTATCATTCATTATTTTAAAATTTACAATTAACTTATGTGCAATTATTCATTAATGGTATTTTTAAAAGCTGAATAGGAAAGTATGTAATTTCTAACGATGGATATTTTGTGGTTTGAAATTGAAACATGGATATTTTGTGGTTCGATGAGTTTGTTAAATCAGGGTCCTATTGTATTTAGCAAATTATATTGAAGTGGCGCGTTTGTCTTGAAGGACAGAACCCAGTACCTTTGGATCCGAAACCGAGTAACTTAACCACTACACCAAAATAATCATCAAGGTGCGGAGGTTGTTACTGCCTTATATTCGCTACACACTCCCCTACCAGTGAGTTGGTTAGGCGAACGAACGATATAGTTGCTAATGGGAGTGTGTGTGTGTTTGATGAGTTGCGTCACGTTAATCTGGCGATTTTTTCCTTGGTTGCTCTCTCTCCCTTTTTTGAGGGTAGATGGTGCCATGACAGATCAGTATAGGTTTCGCTTTTCTTAGTTAAGCTAGGGTCACCAAATGAGGTGGCGTGTTTATCCTGAAGGACAGAACACGGGACTTTTGGATCCGAAACTGAGCAACTTAACCACTACACCAAAATGATCATCATGGTGTGGAGGTTGTTACTGGATTATATTCGCTACAATATCAAACAAGTCTGTAGTACCAAGCAGTCAGTTGTATTGAATTGCATATCAATGATATACAATTCATTCTACAGACTGCGTTATATACTTTTCTAGACTGATTCCATAAAAATTTATATTAACCTCGCATCACATTGAATAATATGAAATAAATAAGAATCAAAAGCACTTTATTTTCCATTTCTGTAAAATATTATTTACGGAATAATTCACCTAGAAGGAAAAATTGTGTCCATATTTCTGAATAATTTATTTAAAAATCATTTACATTTTAAAAAGTTATTTTTAAAAGGAATAATACGGTAGAATATTTACCCTAAAGAATATTTGTTGCCAATAATGATTTTCTCAAAAATTTTAGTTTTATTTTCATTAATACGTTAATGATTTGTCTTCGATTCTGTTTCCATGAATTTCACAATTAATTTAGGAAAATTAAAAATTCAAAAGGTTCTACATTAATAAAGGACAATAAAAAATAATCGTATTCTGGAAAATGAAGTAGATTCTTAAGATATTGAATTCTTATTACATTAATTTTCCTATTTAAATAATTAATGACAATATATTTACTTAAAAAAGGCTGGTTCTAACAAATCATTATTTCAATAGGTATTTTTAAAGACTTTTTTTCCATGAAACTTTTAATTCGTTAATTAATAAAAAAATGTATAGATATTGTATGAACGTGTGGGCTGTCTCATATAATTTTAAGAACTATTATAAGCGCTTTAAATTATTAATAATAAGGGAACAAAAAAGGAATATCTTATTCCTGTTTTTTGTTCATTTTTTGTGTGTGTGTGTGTTTTCAGAAATATGTAGAGCATTCATCAAAGCTTAATAAATATATAAATTTAACGTATTTTATTAAATCAAAACAGAACATTCAATACTTTGTAGAATTTTTCCACACATGAAAAAAGTACCTTTTTAAAAGTTAATAATTCCAAGATTTTATCGAGAGAAAAAAAATTCATGAATGAAAACAATAATTTTTACATTGTAATTTATAGGAGTTGGGCAATTATTGATAATTAATGAGGCGAAGGAAAACCTTTTCTTTTTATAAAAGATATGCAATGAAATATTTTTTCTAATTTTTTTTAACGTTTCTTTAAATGATTTATAAAAGCTGATTAATTATTTATATACTCGTAAATGTTCTCCAGCATTTTTTATTCTTGACTTTTTTTTCCGTTTCATATTTCAAAACTTAAGATGCTTATTTTTCCCCATGTTTCTAACATATTAAAATAGTAGGTATGCGTGGTTTCGATGCAGTAGATAAAAACATATTACATTCCAGAGAAAATAGCATTGTTGGCAATTTGGGATGTTTCAATTTTTTCTAGAAAAAATTTAAAAATTAATTTAAAAAAATAGTCAAAGTATAGCCATTATTGAATCAAGAAGAATGTACATATTATTCTTCTTAAAATTTAACCATAAAATATTTCAATTAATTTATGATGGAATTCATTCATTTATTTTCAACGTAATTCATTTTAGGGAAACGTAAAATCTCACTAACATGAATATTGTTCCATGTTAGGAAATATATAAGGTTCTTTAAAGAAACCATTAGAAGAGATCGGTAAGTAATTTAAATGAATCTAAACATGCTTATTTAATAACTAAATAAGAATAAAATTTTATTTCAAGCTTTGCCATTTTATCCATTCGTATTCAATGCTCATGACTGCAACGAAAATAGTTTAAAATGATCCCCAATTGTTATTCTCTTTTTTAAATAAAAAAAAAATCCCTATTTTATTCTGCATACACGAAATTGGTTTTTTGTAGGGTGTCACCAAGATAGCATCCAAACTCTGCACTGCCGGATTCCAGTACACAAAAATGAAATAAGAACTATACCTGTACGATCCATAGTTTACGAAAAAATACGGTAAATATTGATGAATGAATAGTGATGTATAATGGTTCATGCGGCACGTTTTTGTGCTGGATATGGCATTCCCCAGTCACTGGATCGGACATGGGGATCTGTTCTATGGCCATCGTGATCGTCAGATCTCATACCATTTGATTTTTTGTCCTTTTTGCAATCTGAAGGAATTGGTGCATCGGGATTAGCTGCCTTTATAAATATTTGCAACTTTCGAATACTGCTGTTAATGAGTCCAATACGACTGTTACGTCGCACTTTGTTTTTCGTAATTTTTTTCGTTAACTATGGATGGTACAGATACAGTTTTTGGGCATTTTTGACGTTCTTGCCGTGAGGCATCTGGCTGTGCATTTTTGTGCTATTTCTGAGACACCCTGTATATGCACCACATAATTTCTTACAGATACGGCAACTTACATATCACTATTGATAACAGTTTTATTTCCTTCGAAATTATTATTTAACTATCCAGAACAGACCAGCTAATCAATACTAAGAATTTCTCCAATTTTTGTATGGAACATGATTATTGGATAAATTTCTATGTATTTTTCTTTGTATTTTTTAATTATTTTTCAAACCCACCACAGAATAATAGAGTTTAAAAATCCGTTTTTCAGAGATTCAGCTGTGAAGGTTTAGATTATTTTTCTCAGAGATTACATTTATCGTGATGTGGAAGTTAGGAGGAGGGTGATGCCAATTCAGGTGTACGTCTCGTGACTTGATCTTGGTTCACAATTAAGGGATCGTTCGTTAACGTTTGTGTAGCTTTTTAGCGCGACAATAAAATACATTCGAATTCAAACTCACATATTACATTTTCTGACACATCCTGAAATATTTATTACGAATTTCAATACTTTACACAAACAACGATCTAGGTATCATCAGCGGGCATTTTTTAAGGCCTTCTGATAATGGTGACATCGTACTTTTTGAGAATTTAAGATTTACACTTTAGGTTGCTTTTGACAGCTGTAAAGCTAACAATAGTCTTTTTTTTTTAAATTTCTTTTGTAACTATATTGCATTATTTCTATAATACTATGTCATCTTTTAAACTTTCATCTGCTTAACTTCTTACTCAATTATTTTTAAATGTTACCTATTGCTTGTTTTTACTTATTGTCTTTTGTTGGTTTTTTTCTATTTTAGTCTATAGCGGGGGTTGGCAACCTATGGCACACGTGCCACATGTGACACGCAGTACAGTTCTCAATGGCACTCTGCGCTACTCTACAAATTTGTCAATATTTGAGTGGATGGAAGTTGATAAATTTATAATGGACCTTATTTGACAAGCATCTTCAGAATTACGGACATTTACGGAATTGCGAAAAAATCTAAAAGATAACTCCAAAAATAAATTCACAGCTATGTTGTAAATTATTGAATGACATTGCTGGAGAGATTGAAAAGTTTGAAGGGTGAAAATTTGCATAAGCTCTACTTTTCGCTTCTGGTTTTACATATATAAGTAAAAAATTTTCCTTACATGAAACATATTTCAAGTCCCCAAACGTAGTGTAAAATAACTGAATGCTCATAATCGTGTCAAATTGAAAATCACAAATTATACCCTTGATTTTGCGATATGATGGTAGAATGGGGCAAGCCCTAGGTTCTCTCATTCACATTTTTATTTATCTCTTTATTTAACTATAATGAAGAAAAATACTTATGTTTTATGTTGTCTATTTCTTATTTTAATAAATATGTTTAAAAATACTCAATAGATGTACATTTTTAATTTTTTTTATTTTTGTTGAAGAATTAAATATATTTTATGCTGTTTATTTTTATGCTAAGAAATATCTTTAAATGATGCAAAATTAATACATAATCAAACTGTATGTCTATACCCCTATTCTATTGCCTTCTATTCTATAACTCTGCATACATTATCACAAAAATCCAAATATTTCAAATGTACTTTTGTGTGGTTAAATGTACATATTGGTTTATTGGTTTGGCACATCACACCTTAAAGGTTGCCAACCCCTGGTCTACATCATTGGTCTTCAAACCTTTTCTACCCATGGAACCCTTTGAAAAAAATTTTTTTGAGGGACCACTCAATCCACACATAGAAGAATATATCTTAAAAAATATTTAAATTAGATCATGTTTAGGTACTTTATATAAAGGTATTTAAAAATGTATTGTATTTGTTATTAAAAATTTAATCTAGTTTTAATATAACTAACTAATTACTAATATAATAATTTATGATTAAAGTGTCTCTTCTCTCTCTACCCATGAATTATATTTAATAACTGGAATATATGCTTTATTTTTCCACATTAACTCTTGAAACCTAGGTCAATTGAAATTATCTCCTGTCGCTTTTCATATTCTGCGCTTAATTTGTTTTTATCTTTTGTTTTTGTAACCACTCAATTTGAGAAATTTTTTCATTCACATTGTTCTGAAGGACATTTAAATGCTTATAACTGTGTGAAAAATCCTGTGTATTTTGTATGAATTTGCAACTTAAAGTTTAGGAGCTCTTCTTGTTTAAAGCTAGAATTTAAAGTCGAATTTGTTGATATGTCAATAAATAGTTTCCTCTCCATTATAGCATTTTCACCACAAATGCAAAAAGGTGAACTTTCCATTAGAAAACTATTTAGTTTTCAAATACAGTGTACCAACGAGAATAAAATTATTTTATGGAACCCAAGATAGTAAACAATAGCATAATAACAATTTACTAAGTAGTGCATTTTGAAAACGTTTTAATTTTACTTTATTATATTATTATAAAAGTTCAAAAAGCACTACAATATAAAGTTATTATGAAATAAATAAAATGTTCAGCTTTAATAAATGGAAGGATCTTTAGATATTTGTGATTCTTAGAGAACTTGAATTCATTTTGCATTCACATTTATAATTTTCTTTTCGATTTTTTTATTATGACTCATGGGACCTCTAGGTGTGCCTCGTGGAACCTCATGGTTCCATGCAACACAGTTTAAAGACCACTGATCTATCTTCCCAAAGTAAATAATTTTTAACAAGGAGTAAATGTAAATCCATTCAAACAGTCTTAAGCCTGAAACTTCTTTTTTTTTTTTTTACTAAGCTCTATTTTTATTTTTATATAAGTGTCTTTCAAATTTAAGTTTACATACTCCATTTTGTTTTTCTAATTTAAGGCTACATGGTACCCTTTTTCAAAAAAATTTTCTGCGGACAGTAATATTAAAAGTAATTTATGTATTGTTTTCAGACTATATTGTTAAACCGATTCTGAAAATAAAAAGTCATTTTAACAAGCCATTATTTTAAAATTTAAAAAAATTTAAAAATTTTGAAGTTTTTTTTAAACTTTTATAAAATACACAATTTTTGAAATTTTAAAATTATTTTGCATGATTTATATTTTTTACATTATTGCAAACAAAAGTTAGTATGGATTTCAAAATCTAGTCCCTTGTTGATTTTTAATAATTTTTTTTCTAGCTAAACCTGGAAAAAACACGAAAATTTTTAAAATATTAACTTTAACATTTTTAAAAAAAATAACTAAAGATCTCAGACCTAAACCCATATTAACTTTTATGTAACACATATATATAAGTATCTTTAAAAAATTTCAAGACTCTATCTTGAACAGAAAAAAAGCCTTAGGGATTAGAAAACACTTACATCTTCAAAAATAAAAGTCTGAGAAAAATGCATTTAAAGCTTGTAAAGGCATAAAACAAAAACTAATAATACTTGCAAAGATCTAAATTTTTAATATATTATTTTACTACTTATTTAATATATAAAAACACTACTTTAATTAAATATGATTGAAAATATTTTTACTTATTCAAAATATGTTTTTGCAAAATATCGAAATAGCATTTGTTACGATAACAGATTTTTCAGCATAAAGTTAACATAATTTCACAAAAGTTTTAAAACACAATACACTTATAAAAATAATAATATTATAAATTAAAGCTTAAAAAGTTAAAATCCACCAGATTTGTGCATAGCACCTAATTTTTTCTCAATTTTAAGTCGACGCAATTTAGCAAGTTTTAATTTTTGCTGCGCGACTTTAAAATTTGCAGATTTTATTTATTCCTGAAATAGGTTCTCCTATAATCAGTAAAGTTGGCTAAATGTTCTGATGATAAATTTGTTGTAAGGCAATTAGAATCCTGAAATGTTTTAAAGGCTTTTAATGTTCCAACATTAAATTCAGATATTGCACTCGACAAGGCAATCAACACACGTCTCCTAGAAGCTGTATTTTCTTTGGAACATTTGTTCCATATCATCGAATGCAATGCTTCATTGGAATTTTGTGTTAAACCTCTAACATACCTGCTTAATAATTCTGTTGAAGCCAATCTTTGATAAATTGGCAAAATTTTGGGCAAATATTCTTCATTGATTGGTGTTTTTACCCAATCTTTATGCAAACCTGGTTTCTTCCCACGTGCTAATGATGACTGGTAAAAACACCAAGAGTCGATACCAGAACGACGCTTTTTATGTTGTGGCTTCTGGTCTGTAGATATGCAATGAAATAGGGTAGCATAAATTGCAGTTTTCATTGCCTCTACATCACCTATATTTTTGCGTATAGCATTAGTGTAGTATCTAGTAAGCTTTTTTACTGTCTCTTCTTTCAAACTGCCGTGTTTCTTCCCTCCCAGAGTTACACCTTTCACTCGCCAATATTTTACTGTCTGCCTCAAAGCTGTTCCCAATCTTTTGCTCACATGGTTGATGCATTCTTCTTTTTTAATTTGTATTTCACTTCCATAAATTTTTCTTTCTTTTAATTCTAAGAAAGCCTTAGAATCCCCATCAGAGAGCAAGGTTGTGTACCGGAAGCTAATGCTCTCAGATCTTTCCCATAATTTCACAGCTGCGTTTACTTCCATTGCACCAGATGATCCAACATGTGTTGCGCTACAAGCATCCTGATGTCCTTCATACCAAATACGAAATTCAACACTGTCTTCTCCAAGCGCAAATTTAGTCTGTTCACATTCTCCACACCGCTTTGACATCACTTCGTAGTCGATCACAAAGCCAGTCAGCAAGTCGATAACACATCCTATTCCGATGTTTGACGTATGCCCTCTTGTCAACCAGCTTCCATCATATGACACTCCAATATCGACGATATCTTTATCATTCCTTGATCCATACGCCTCTCTGACATCTTTACGAATATCAAGCAACAGCTGATTGGAAGCAACGAGATGTCCATTCAGAACTTTTGTTTTATAGGAATTAAAAGTTTTACTAGACATTATATTTAAATTCATATGCATGCAGAATTTTTCCAACGCCGAGTACCCAAGTCCCAAACATAACATACCTTGCACTATTCTCATATTTACATCAAATGGAGCATTAAAAAATTGATGCTTGCTAACATTTGTTATTTGATGTAATTTAGTATCAACCAACTGTTTTGAAAAATATGTTTCACTTTGGGTTTGGTCACAAGTAATACATACAACATTCATTTTGAATGCAAATCCATTTCTGTGACCAAAGCAAAGTTTCAAGGACAAAGTTTCTATGACAAATACTGCATAAATGATTTGTAAACAAATTACTTAAACATTCAGTATCCACTATAATGTAATTTGGAACATCACTGAAATATTTACTTTTATCTGTAATATTCTTTATTGTATTCAAAACACTTGTTTTCTGAAGTCTTGTAGATATAACAGGTAAAGGATGGTCATTAACATTGTCACTTTCAACAGTACTCCATCTTTCAGAAATATTGCTTCTCTTCGCAAGCTGCGAAAGTTTTTTCCGTGGCATTTTCTCAACAGAAAAAACTTAACTTGAACAAAGTAAACAAGCTTTTAAGCTATATAAATTATATGAGAATAAATAATGGTCTTGAGAAAGACCTTTTTTTTTTATCAATTTTAGCTAAGTAATTATAGGCACACCAAAAACTCAAAATGTAAACAAACAGAAGCGATTTCAGTAGTGAAAGTTGAAGTTAATAATTACTTCTCAGCAAATATCGATTTTATTAAAAATATTTGTAATTAATTAAATTTAAGAATGGAAAAATGCTTTAAAATGAGACCAAAACTAACCACGCCCCCTCAGCTGTCAAATATCGGGACTGATAGCACTCAGAAAACTTCAAATATCTTAAAAACTAATTGGTTAGCAGATCTGAAATTTCGGGCCAAGATTCCTAATCGTATGGGCTGCAGGAAAAGGCAAAAAAAAATTTTCGATAAAATTGTCATTTTTACGGCAGCACGAAAGGTTCTAATGTATGAAAATTGAGTTTGCTACCCATGAGTTTCGAGAGCCTGTGACTCATAATAACCAAGTTATCTGTGTTTTATGAATATTTCACACTGTAAGAATATGTTTACCAATTTTGTATAAAAATTCTGAAAAACAGAGAAAATATGAATTATTTTATGCATTAAATTTCAAAAACATGCGTTTAATTGAATTTATTCATATAGAATCAACAGTTATTCACGTTTTAATAACAATATGAAGGGAAGTTTTGGCTCTTTCCTAGCAAGCAATTGCAACTTCAATGTTTCATTACATCATATAACTTTCCAAATTATACAAATTACCCTTGTGATGTTTAATTTCTTCTATATATAAACTACTTCCCATCTTCATGCTATTTTATATACAAAATTTTAACTTAGTAACATTTTACTCATTAGCTATTTTATGTTTTAAGTACAGTAATCATTTCCAAGCTTAAGACATTATTTTATAAGTATGACTCTCAAAGTTGGAAATATATGGTAATTTCTCCTGCTAAAACATTTACTAACAAAATGAGTCGAATGCAAAACTTTTCCTCTAATCACATCGACAAACTCTCTTCCCTTTAAAACTCGAAAACTAAATTTCAAAACTTACCAGCTATACTTGTCAAGGGTTTATTTCCTTCTTTTCGATAACCTCAAGAACTTTTACAAACCAGGTTCATCGGTTAATTAGACATCCACCCTAATACAATCATACTTCCCTAAACTAATATAACTTCATGGTGTTAAAGATCTCTCTCTCTTACCTACAACAACTTGAGAGTCGGAGGCAGAACAACTCTCGTGTCAAAGAGCCAACTCATTAAACTATATTCCACGAGAGCGACAGTGCAGTCTCTCCAAGTAAATATGCACAGGACACTAATGATTATTCATGTCTCGGGCTATTATATGGAGCAGTAATCCGGGAGGACGTGAGATGGAAACGAATCGCCAGGAGCATTTACAATCCCACGCTATATTAAAATAACGAGAAGCTTCTCCTTGTAAAGAAGATTTCGGGTGATGCCTGTTGAAGGGGTGGAGCATCACCCTCTGTGTACACTTTACAAATATGAAATGCATGATTACTTTTCTGTGTGTACGCACGTTTTTTTTTAATGCTTGGCTATAAAGTTAGAATCTTTTTTAGTAATTTTATATTCACTTTTTAATTTGCCATTTTTATGTCTTTAAAAGTAATAAAAGTGAATCGATATATATATACTATATATACATGCTAAAATTTATTTTGTTATGTATTGAACATTCTTTACCTCCTAAATATATTAATACATTTTAAGTAATGAAAAGCTAGTGAGAGATAAATAAACTATACTGGTGTTCAAAATTAAGAAACATTTTGGATTTTGATGATTACCTCTGGAACTATTGGACAAATTTAATTGAAATTTGGTATGTATATAGGTTTGATGTAATGCAAAAAAATAACTATTCAGCATTTAAAATACACATGTATGATTATGCGTAATACTCATCGAACTTGGATGGTATGAAACTATTGCACATTATAATAAAAAAATTGGTTACAGAATATAACAAAAGTTGTATTAATTTAACAAATTGCAGAATATTAAAAAAAAATTAGTTAATAGGGGTATGGTTCCCTTTTCAGATTTTCAGGCCTCGCGCTGAGGTTTTATACCGGAAATAAGGGGTGACTTGTAGCAATTAATCCCACTCGTTGAGCAACTTTATTTTAGAGCCTTAGAGGGTTCTCGAAGGGGGTTTGCGAGTTTCAATTGCCCTCCTCAGAGTGCCCCAGGCCTGATCTAAACGGATGAAATCTGGAGATCTAACTGGCTAATACATTCGTTGAATATGCTCACTTTACAGAAATTCATCAACCAGACAAGCTCTGTGTGACTCGCGTTGTCGTCCATTAAAATTAAATCAGGGCCAACTGCACCCGTGAAAAGACGATTTTAAAACTCCAAGACACCATCCCTATACCTCACAGCAGTCAGTCACATTGACCCTTGTAAAGATACAGCAGTGCATGCAGCCATCCACTGTGATGCCTGCCCAGGCCATCAAGCCTACGCTATTGTAATGGTCAATTTCTCGGACATTAGAGGACTGGTAGAGTGTCCTTGTTCCATCCATATGAAAGTGCGGTGAGAATATATGGGGAGGACCAGGGTCTCACTACTGAATTTCCTTTCGACATCAATGAGTGTTATGCACGATCACTCGTGTATATTATAACGGTTGAATGATTATTTTTTGCATTATATCAACCCTATATACCTATATACATACCGAATTTTGTTAAAATCTGTCCAGTAGTTCTAGAGATAATCGACCAAATCTAAATATTCTCTTAATTTTGAACACCATTGTATCAATAGTTATTTTAATTCTGTAATTAATGTTGTTATATACAAGGTATATAATTATTTAAATGCATTAAAATATCATGATATATTGAATTTTTTTCAATTAAAATAAAAATGGGCTATTTTTTTGTTTTGCTATCGTTTGAGCTAGAAATTAAATAAAATAAAACAGCAACTGTTTGTATTGTTTAAGGGCCCAAAATATTGAATAAATCTTAAAATATTCATTATAGGATAGTGACATTTTTATAATTGAATTTGAATATTTTAGAATACTGAATCTAAACCAATATTTAAAGCTATCTCATTTCATTTTAATATTTATGCATAAAGCATTTTATTTTGGCACATGTAACTACATTTTAAAGAATCATTTATATACTATACTGTTCGAATGAGTTGGATCAAATATATTTTTCTTGTTTGAGTTGGTATGAGATAACCAGCGATGTCCTGGACCACCTCATATCATTTATATCTGCCTAGAGGTAATGTCAAGAATTGACTTTTTCTGTAATTAATTCGTTTGACTGTGTAAGTGTATCAGTAGTTCAGTTATGAGCATTTTAGTGCGGCAAGTGGTAGTTATAATTTTGCGCTCCTTGCAACACGTGTTACTTTCGCTTATTCAAAGATGGAAATTACTTCGAGGAAGGGTTCTAAAATAATTGCTCCTAATGAACACACTTCTACGACTGTAAGAGATATAGCTACGGCAGTTAGTGTGGACAAAAATTGAGTGTTTCAAGAATTTTAAGAACATTTCAAGATTCAGGAACATCCTCCCTAAAAGGAAAAGGAGGCAGGCAAAAATCTTTTCCAAGAACTGATAAAATTCTAATAAGAAATAGCAAAATGAATGTAACAAAGACAAGCACAGACCTTTGGAAGAATTTATTGGATTATGGTTTTGAATTGAGCACCTCAATTGTACTCCAAACGCTCCTGGGAGTTGGTCATAAGAATACAAGCTGATGAAGAAACGTTTAAAATGGGTTAAAATATATTTATCTTGGACTTTTTCCGAATGAGAGAAGGTAGTTTTCAGTGATGAAACACATTCATTTGCCAGAAATACAAATCAAGTGCAGTAGGACGAGGTGAGGGTGAAATTCTGCTACCAGATCATTTCCAACAGACTGCAAATCACCCTTCTAAAGATATTTTTTGAAGTTTTTTCTCAATAAATGGCACTGGAAGCTTAGCCCCTGTTAAAAGTATGATGAATTCTGTCAAATACTTAGAAATATTAAGCAGTAGAATTGCTCAATTCATGGATAAATTTGACGGAACACTTCATCAAGACTTGCCGCTTTGTCACAACTCAAAATTAGTGCAGACTCTTATGCAGGGGATTAAAATACAAGTACTTGATTGGTCGGAGACCTAAATCTTATTGAGAACTTATGACATGTTCCCAAAAACCATTTAGCTAAGATGAATTGCACGCAACAGAATAAATAATAAAAATTGCTACACAAGAATGTTGTGTACAAGAAGATATGTTCATCGATGATGAAGTCATGAACATATACGCTACACAAGCGGAGTGAATGTGAAACCGTGTTCAAGAGGTCTGCTAAAAGAGGACATACTTCTACTTATACAAATATTTTTTCAGTCTACTTAAGATATGTAATGATTAAAAGCTATGTTTTAGAAATATAATTTTTTTTCCAATTGTTCTAAATAATTTAAATAGTATAGTATCATAACCATTATTTTCTGATTTTAATTTTGTGCTAAGAATATGGTCCATATATAAAAATAATTGCTTATATTGGCAATTATGTTTATATAAAAATAATACTACTTTTAATAAAAATTTCAGGATGAGTTAATTTTAAAAAAAACCTGACAAACAGACAAAAAACAGTGATTGATGCACGGAAAGGTAGAAACAGAAATATTAAATCAAGCACTCTTAAATATTTCCAGCATGTTTAGAAGAAAAAAACAATTATTTAGATAAATAAATAACTCGCGCACGCGTAGGCAAACATTATAAATTATTTTGAGTTTAAATAATAATTTTAATTTTTATAACAACTTCGATTTTTGTCTGAGTGAATTTTTACTGTAAAAATGAGAGATTATTGTGTGGAGCGAAAAAATTCTCTATTTGCATGGAAAGAAAATCATCATCACAGAACAACAAAAATATTAAGCGAAGTAAGAGTTTTCAAAACAATTTAATGACATAATCGAAGACAGAGAAAAAAGATTTTTGTAAATGTTTGCCGAAGGAGAGGTACAAGATAATTTAATCATACATGTTGACACGCTCCTAAAATATGCCTCAAAAACTGAAAGAGTGCGCAACAGAAATCCGATTAAACTTTGAAAATTCTGGATAAAGCATGTTTCCATCATCTCATGGAAAGTTTTCTGAATTTTCCATGCGAATATTAAAATCATGCGAGCTTCGCTTCTGCAACGACTGATCAAATATTTGGCAAACTGCTTGTTTTCATTCTTATGGATTTTCGAACAAATATTGAATTCCCCTTCTAGAGCTTTCTGATAGCTGCAGATAGCTTTAGATTCTTTTGAAATGTCGGATCTTTTCCTCATTTTAATACTTCAAGTTCTATAATGTCAGTTTTAATGTAGTACATGGCACGAAAGTCTAGTTTACTTGCAAGAGGGATGTATAGCATTGTTATTATTGCTTATGGAATACTTTAGAAAGAAGTAAGGATAGAAGAAAGCCTATTTTATATGTTGTTTTATTCCTGTATAAAATAAAAGAGAAAAAAATGACTGTTTTAGAAAAGTACAAATAGATATTTTTCAAAAGATTTACTTGCGTAAAAATACAGTATGCATTTATTTTTTGATTTTATATAACTTGAAAAATAATTAATTGTTAATGATAAACAAAACTGTTTCTGAATGAAAGAAATTCAAGATTTATTTTTCTGTTTACATCAAATCGTACAGTTGCGTTATATACTCTAGAATGTAAAAATATATAGATTTACTCAGAATGTGTGTGAGACAACAGAAGTATTAATATTTCGCTTTTCTAAATTTTTAAATATGTTTCAAAATTTACGCTTGAACTTAAGTTATAAAAGAAACCCTTATCTCACAAAATTCAGAAATAGGCTTTTAAATTGCGTAAAATTGTTGCGTACCATCTCAACAATATTTGTTAATGTTTCAGAATTATTTGTTGTTTTCCCATTTTAATGCTTCACTACACAAGACATATCCCGTTTTCTAAGAAAATTCGCATAGTGTTAGCGACTCAATTATCCGTCGTATATATTCGACTTATATATTATGGCAGCATCTGCCCAGCAACTTTTTTCTAAAATTGCAGCGCATCCAAGTCCTTTTTTATTTTGTTTTCATAAAATTTTCCACCAGAGGGCGCTAAGAGCATTATTTTGACGATTTTGTGAAAAAGGAACTGATAGGAGGGATCTTCTAATATTGGGGTTTAGAAAACAGGAAATAACGGAGGAGAGTGTGATAATAAATAAAATAAACAAATCTTAAGTAAAACTGCAGTTTGGTTTAACTTAACAGCAAGGGGAGGCTTTGCAGTGATGAATACATTAAAGATATTTTCCTGAAATACAAAAATACTGGTTTAAAGGAAGCTGTATTAAGTAACAAGAGACATTGTTCATTGCCCTCTTTTCAATGCCTTTGTTATTACCTTATAGTTTTCAACCTCTTAACTGGTCTGTCCGCACACCGTACAAGGTACAGAGAGCTAGACTAAACTGGTTTGCCCGTATGCTATTCGAGCATTCATGTTTTCTTCTTTCTATCATTGATTTCCACATATTTTTCATTCTTATAGTAAGATTATAGTGCTAGTATTTTTAAGCGATGTAGTTTGTACATGGTACTTATGTATGATTTAGAAACTGTTTTCAAAATTTTAGTACCTTTTGAATCATTGTTTGGTGCAGTTTAGCCTAACTTGGCTCTTGTGCTATAAAATCAATCAATCAATTGTCCATGGTACTGAAGTACTTCTCTTTCGGGATTTTCTCTGTAGTGAAGGTGGGAATTTTTCACTAAGGCAGGAATTTAGATTCTTGAAAATATTCGATAAAGAACAGGAAATGGAAAGGGAATGTTCAATTTGTTGCTTGCGAAGAAATTAAAATGGAAATATAATCCAAAAAAGTCGACTCCATTCCAATGAGAACAGAGTCCTCATTGAAATGTAATACTTGGTATTACATCATGTTTCAAATTGTGCATGCATACACACAAAATCCACAAAAGTTTGAAAAAATGCTACGAACATGAATTTTTTTATATGTATGAACTAAATTCTCTAAATTGCATGAAACATTCTTCATAGCATACAGGGTGTACTTATGAAAAACTAACATTTAGGGGAGGAGGTAAACATAACATAAGGGGAGGAGGTAAAGGAATTACAAAACTAAAATAGTGTGAAAACTTTAAAATTGAAAATTTAAGTAATTTTTTTTCATCTTCGCATTCTGTTAAGTATTATGCTTAATTGCATAAAATTAAAAAAAATTTAACTTTTTTTTTGGAACATTTCGGGTAAAACCATTCACCTTTTAAGAAGTTAAAAGGGATTTAGAAGTAGGCATTGTTTTTATTCAGAAATATATTTCTTCAAATAGAATGTAAAAAAATCCTAAGAATCCAGAGAAAAAAAGCATCCCTCCTTTGAACATAACATGAATATATATAAATTATATATATATATATATACATAATTATGTACAATTTTTTACTTTTATTTTTTAATATTGTACATTATTATCCAGAATTTTTCTAAAACATTTTTCTATTGTATTATTAATCTATTTTTAACTATTTATAATCCATTACAATTATTACTTTCGTGTCGAAAATTTTAGAGACTACCTCATTGTTCCCTTTAACTTGATATTAAATTTCATAAAGCTTTTTTAAGCCTTTAAGATATTAATAAACATTGTATAACATTTTATTCCTGAAATAAGTGCACAGAGAATTCTCAAAATCTGTATCAAAAAATTGATGCTGCATCAATTATTTTAGATAAATTAATTAAAATTTTATGACTTAATTGGAATTATAAAAATATGTTTAATCTCTTTGACCATAATTATAAGTATAATATTGAGACTATTAGCTTCTGTTTCATATCTTTCGTTCCTAAATATAAGGATAAAAATAAAAATAAAATTCTCATGTTTCGTAAATTATTTTCAGATTCAGTACAATAACTCAATTTAATAGTGTCCTTGTACACACTAAATAGCTCCTTATTCAGCATGATTATGTGGAAACTAAGTACTTATAGTGAAAAATACATTTTAATCATACAATTTGACAATTCAAGTAATTATACTTTCTTACAGAAAAAACAATGCGCCTTAAAATCCAAGTTTAAAGCGATCATTTTTAAACTCGGTGCATAAAGAGCCCCCGTAAATTTCGATCATATTTTTTGTGTTAAGAGTGTGTCATATGCCGAATTTTACGGTACTATATCTTGAATTTAAGTGATATTTTTCTGCAAATTTAGAAGATGTTTTAATTATTTATAATAAATTTTGATTTAGCTTTGGAAAGATTTTATTTTCATTTGAATACAAAACGAATATGAACTTGAAATATAATTTTCTTACCACATTTTTAATAAACATGTTCGTATAAAAGTTTTTTTATAAATATTTTTACAAAATTGCTTTCCTACTTAAAATTACGCAAACTGTATAAAATTATTGAAATGAGTTTATTATTATGTTTGAAATTAATGTAACATATTTCATGATGCAATTTTTGATAAATGTGATATTTATGAAAAAAAATATGGATTAAGTTTTAGTAATACATTTATTTGAATAAAAATTTATTATACTAGGAAGAAATTTTAAAAATAAATTTATATGCATATATACATTAATGGATAACTATGTCATTTTTTACTAAGGTTTATTTTAACTAGTCATTATTTTTCTGTATTCATACCACACATTCGTTATCATAATTTTTGCAAAAAAAAGTACGGTGAATAGTAATTTATCATGAACAAAATATGAAAACTAAGTAAGACGGCAGCACCAATTTTAGCATGGTTCTATGCATCATTAATTCTTTAAATACATCTAAGACATTTTTTAAAAGAAATCTAATGGAACTTCTCATCATTCATGTTACTTTTTGTCATAAAAATAAAATTTCTTTAAAATTTAACGACTCTTATAACTATTTCATATCATTCCAATTTTTTTCTGTATTGTTGAATTTTGCAAGAATTTTGTTGACTCCAATAATAGCATTTCTTCAATTATGAATTTTCAAAGCTATGAAATATTCATCATTATATATTTTTGTTTGTGTGTGACTTGAGTCTCCATTTGAAATAGGATTTTAAGATTATCAAAGGGAGCATTAACTGAGCGGCGTATTTCAACTTCTGGCCAATTCAAAAAGTATTTTTATGTTAATGTGAGAAAGCATATCATGAATTATATTAGTCACAAAAATTATGAATTATATCTTATTGCAAAAAGTTTTAATTTTTGATTCATGCATACGCATATATATTCTTAAATAGTAACTCCTTATTTGAGATAATTTATTTGTAGAGGAAGCACATTGGTAAAAATCAAGAATGAAAGTAGGTATAATTAAAAGTGAGCATATTCTTATAATATTCTTAATTTTAAGCATATTTTTTTTTAAAAAATTATTAGTTTCACAATACACATTGAAATGTACGTTTTTATTGTTCTTGGTATATACTTTTTAAATGTATAAATAATAACTGTTTCATCTTCCTTCTAATACCTTTTAAAAGAAATATATTTAAATATGATATGCAGGATCATAGAGGGCAATATGTGGTACATATTAATTACCTATAAAACAGTGAGTTAAAAAATAGATGAAAATTACCTAATTTAAAAAAAACATTTTGTTTAAAAATATATGCATGTACTAATAGCAAATGTGAAACATTCGCAAAACATTTTTTTCATTTTGGATTTTTTCCATCGTTTAATATATATTTTATGAATTTTTCTTAGCTTCTTTTTATGCTAAGAAAACTATTATTTTTAAATGTTCTTCATTTTGATTTCCTTGTTTATTTCCCCTAACAAATGGTTTTCATGTGGATCATTGTTCTTAATAGGTTGTACACAATTCATATTTGATTGACTGCCATAATATTCTAGCTTAGTCTTTTTGTAAGTGTGTGTTCATAGTAAGAAAAAACTGCGCATAAAACTTTCATTTGTCTGATATATTTAAAAACTTCTCTCCTGAAAAAGTGAGTAAAATATTTTTTTTCATTATAATGTTGCATTGCATACGTAAGAAAAATTCTTCTCTATTAATGACTCGGTAATTTCCCCCTCCCCCCACACAGTCATGTCAAATTATTTACATTAATATTTAAGTACAACTTTGAATTTTATAACTTTTTTACATTTTTGAATTGCAAAGAATAATTTAAATGCCACCTGAAATGAAGTAGAAATTCAATAATTCAGTATCTTACAAAAACGTTTACATGCTATATAAAACAAATATTTAAAAAAATTTGTGCTTAATTTAACAATGATGCAACTAGAATAAGAGATTTCAGTATCTTTTAAGACTTTGAGTCACCTTGAGAGTATAAAATGTTGCCGAAGATTGAATTCCAAATAAGCTGTAGAGAGTTCTCGTGAGTATTTCCTTTAATTGACCTCTGGGCTACTTTAAACATGTGATACATGCAAATAAATCTTTACATTTTATTACTACTGCAGAGATCTCATTTATTGTTATAGTTTATGTATTTCGTTAAAATTCGTTAGGGAACAGCTCCATGTATATGATTATTTCTTAATATTTTTTGTTCAAAAGATAAATAAAATATATATTATTCTACCATGTCTGTATTCAATTAAGATTCAACATCTGTAAGTCCTAATCTGCGACAGAATAGTTTTGTATACCTAAGTCTTTAAGGACTCAATGTGGAAATTATTTAATAAATTGAACTATTGTAAAATAATAAAATAAAAATTAATAAACTAAAATTGTTTAACAAATTGACCTATTAATAAACCAAAAATTAGTGAACTGAAATTATTTAATAAACCGAAACATCAATTATTTTCTATTTTTTTCTTCTTGTTTCTTAAGAGCTGATAATTCAAATGTATTAAACTGCGGGGTTACTTGAAGTATTTCAAAGTTCTCAAATTCCTTAAGGTATTCATGAGTAACAAGCGAGTTTCATCAAGCAAACACCGTTATTCAGACTATTTGTACTTATAGAATTCTCTGTGAATACTACATATTTATTTTATCTTATCTTTTAACTAGTTAACACTTGATAAATGTAGTGAATATTTTCGCCGTATAACCCCACCCCCCTAAATAAAGCATAGCTTTCACAATAGCACATCTGTAGAGAAAAATCTGTGCTTTATGATCAAAGCACCCCTCGCCCCTCCGAAAACAACCTATTACGAGAGGAACGCAATTTGGCGAATCACCTACTTTCCTCTTAGCTCATAACAGACTTCGCTTCCAGTCCTATTTTGAGATAGATTTCCAACTCTAATATTGACTCATCTCGTCCAATATCTCTGATAACTTCAGAAGTGGCAACAATATCCGAGCAGTAGTATTAGTGCCCAATTCTTTTATCTCGCTTTGTTTTATTTGCGCTTGCACCTCCTTCAATCCACTCCTCCGGGGACTACTTTGTACGCGGAAAAATATCGTTTTGAGCCACATTCATCATATAACGCTGGTGCTTGGCCTAGAATATGATGTCATGGCGCAGTTTTATGACACGCATGGATATATCACGCCAAGGAGCGATTATGCGCGAGAAGTGTTTGGCGAGTTAGTAGAGACTGGCCAAGCATGAGGCTTACGACCAATGCTTTTCTTCCCCGCCTTCTTTCTCGTTTCTTTATTATTTCTTTCTCTCTTATGCTGTCTGGAACCTGGAGATTACACAGGGGAAAAAGATATAGAGTTAGTTTAGAAGTGTAGTTAAAGAAGCAAAAGATGTACTGAAGTCCCGTTCCCAGCAATTCTGAGAGCTTCATTTACTACTCAGGTTTCTGTGTGGTTTTTCTATTTGCTTGTTTTGGGGAGAAAAGCGAGTGGGAAAAAACAGGAAGAAAAAATAACTGAGAATAGGTAGGCTCTTGTTCTAAGAACAGGAAATTCAATCGTGGGGTTATGGTTACAAGTCTTCAATGAGATTGTTTTTTTTTCCTCATTCGGATTTAAGCATAAGCATTAGATTAAGCTTCACAAAAAAATATGTGGATTTGAATATTAAAAATAATCTTACCCGTAGGTGTAGGTTCTGGAGGCTTATAAAACTGTGTTGAAATGAATAAAAAAGAAAATAGAAATGCAGTTGGACATCTATACAATGAAGTCATTAAATCCCGAAAAAAGTTCGTTATATAGAAAATTCGCTATACAGAGGCTAATCTTTTTATTTTCTTTATAAACCCCATAAAAATATTTTTAATTTATAAACATTATATATTAAAAAAAGTAATTATTCACACCTTTTAGTAAATTAATGTATATTTATTTTATACATTTTACCTATCAAGAAGGAAAAAAAAGAAAAACTGCAAGGAAAGTTTCTTGACGCCTTTTTCCACTTCCTGAAGAATTAATTTTTTCTTTGATGCTCAGGTACTTACATTTTGACATTTTCAAGTTACTAGAGACGAAGCTACCAGCACGACTGATCAACACTATAAATAAATGAAGACGGGAACACGAGAGAACTCCACTGAGGGTGAAGGGGATATCAAAGATGTTTCTCGCAAACTGGACAATGGGTGTTAAAGGTTGCACTTCTTGGATGAAACACCAATGATTATATTGCTCTCGGTAAATTAGGCGCCTAATAAAACCAGTTCAAGATTTATGACCACCATAAAAAGTGTTAAAAGAAAGAATAATTTGAAATGTTGAGAAAAATTTCAAAAATATGGAGAAACAAAATTGAATCACAAGAGAGAAAAAGTTCGTTATATAGAGAATGTGCTTCGCTGTTGAGAAGTTATTTTTCAAAGAAAATCGTGAAATGTGCTCTTGATTCCTGGAAAAAGTTCGATGTATAGAAAAATTTGCAATATAGAGGTTTTTTATATGGAGCTCGACTGTAAATTATTTTCATTCTCCAAAACCATTAGATACAGAAAATAGTAATAATAATATATGTAACTTTAAGCTACTATTTCTTCTTATTTGTCTTATCCAAGTATTTCTGAGTTAGTTTTTAAGAGCAAATGGACAAAAAAGTTCAATAAACCATTTGAAGGAAACATGTATATACATTTATTGATATATGTTAGAGATAAATAAAAATATAGATTTGGCGATTCATCGATATCGAAGATAATCGGGAAATACATGCCAAAAATATTTCTTAGAACTATTCTTTCATGCAGTACGTGATGTAAATTACTCGAAGAGAAATATTTCTCTACGTTGATATGGGTTTGATAAAATATGGCTTTTGATGAAGAATTCAAAGAATGGGAAACTTTTTAAAATACTATATATTCATTACAGTAATAAATTTCTTTGTGTGAAGAGTACATAATTCCGAATTTTAAAATATAAATACAGTAATTACTATGCTCAACTACAAATGTCAAAAAATTAATTAATTTTTTTCAAAAAAGCATGATAGGAGCTGGCTTATTTAACCCGGCACTTCACACACAGGGTATATCATACCCACCGCCTAACTTTTTTCAAAACTCCATCTAAACCTTTTTCAGAAAATGAATAGTTTCTCGTGCAGATGACTTTAAAGTCATATCCTTTGAGGGGCCTTAGCTTGTAGGCGAATTCTAAATATATATTTTTGGATATCGCCTTTAAGGGTATGTCATACCCTGCACATGAATCCCCTTAACAGTTCTAAATGCATGATCACGCTTTAAATTCTTTCTCACGCATTAGAGCATTTTTGTAGTTATGCAGAAATGTGATATTTAAGTAATTTACTAGGTATAGTATTTAATAGATATAGTACTACAATATGTGCGGATGAGAAAATCCCTTTGAGGGAATGATGAGGAAGAATCGAATGATGAAGAGTATAATAGTAAGTGTGATTTCTCTACTGAAATCTATCTAGATAATTTAACTGAGGGAGTAATTATCTTCCTTGATAAAATAGCCATATCATATTCAATGGCTGGAAAATGTAATCTCGTTAGCATATGACAATATTTTCTGTGTCGATGAACGTTGAGACAATAAATGCGCAAATTAAGTAGTCAGAAACCACCTACTAAACATCGAACTAGGCACTTATTTCTGAAGCGTTTTAGATTTCGATTTGCAGAAAAATATGAAAACCAGCAAGTAATGCTTCTAAGAAAATAGAAAAAATTAAGATCCAGTGAAAACATCGCACTCATTCACGACGATGATTGAAGGAGTGTATAAACAATGTACTGAATGTCCTAATAAAAAGAGCCGAAAAACTAAATTTACGTGGGGAAAGTGTAATAAACATATTGCATTTCCTAATTTTCTTCCGTTTTCACCTTTGTATGCAGATTTTACTGTAAAAACAGAATATAAACACCCTTGGGTAAGAGATACCCTGCGCGTGAAGTTAAGGTCGTTATTTTCACACGTGAAGTGTCGGGTTAGTAGATATATTTAAACACAGTAAGAATGACAGTGATAGTTCAGAGGCTATATACGTGATTTCCAGAAGTGCTAATCGTTAAATCAAAATGTACTGAAGATTCAAGTATAGAGTCTTACATAAATCGTTATGAAAAATAATAGGAAATGCAGTGCTTATTTTAAATGAAGCTCAAATTCCTATCAAGACGTGTTGAAGCGAGGGAAATGCCTAATCTGATGCAATCATCGTTATTTGACTGAATCATTAGATTATGAAGTTGTTCATTACCAAAAACTTTCCTGTAGTGGTATGGTGGTGTTAATAAGAGAAGCATGACTTATCAAGTGAAAGAAAAACAATATTTCGTAATTTATGATTTATTAAAAAAATTGTGGTAAAAGCAGTTTCAAAAATTACCTAAGATATCTGAGAGGATATATATCAGCAAAAAAAAGAAGATATAAAGAAAATGAAAACATCAATCTTATAGTACATGGAAAAATCAACCCATTTTTTTTTATTGAGAAATAAAATTCTATAATGTAATACTTCACATTTTAGAATTATTAACAGGTAAATTCATTCCTTTAATTTTGAATCTGATGTCTAAGAAAACTAGTTAAGCTAACTTTAACAAGTGATATAAAACAAAATTAAGTCGATTCCTACTTTGAAAGGATGAATAGAAAGTATTTTATTAACGATTGAAAAAATTCAAATAATATATATATATATAAGAAACTTGTTCAAATTTTCAATTGTTGATTAAAATAATTTCTATGCATCTATTCCTATTTCCTGTTATACATATTTTTATTCAGATTAATACAATATTCATGTCCACTATTTATTTTCTAATTATGTTGCTTAGAGTCTGGTTTCTATTTTTTAACTTTGTGATTTGTATAATTTTGTCTTATTATTTTTTTCATTTTATTATACTATATATATATATATATATACATATAGGGATATAGGGACAGAGCGAACTAATAGTAGGAATTGAAAAACTAGCATGATTTATCTGCATTGTTGTAACAATGCACACCCGGTTTGGCTAGTTTGGCCGAAAAACCGGTTTCGACACCAACATTTGTCATTGTTTTAACAGTTACATTATTACAACAATAGAGACAAATCTAAACTGGCGTCGAAAACCTGTAGTTAATTTATTAATTAACCAGTAATTAATGAATTAATATTTGAAAAACTGTATTAACATCAAGTGTCATCCACTACAAGTTTAAAATATTTATTTGAACTTGATTGGATGAATAGAAATATTTTATTAGCGAATGAAAATTTGAACAAGATATATATAGTGAGAGAGGGAGCTAATAGTAAGAATTTAAAAAGTAATTGCATAAGCCTCTAGCTTTCACTGAAACACTGCACAAGTACATATTCAAGTGAATTGTTGTGAGAAAAGGAAATTCATAATATCAAATGAATTATCAATAAGGAAATAAATTATGCGCCTAACACATTTTTACTAACTGAAATAATAACACAAATACTGTTCTACACCTTGGGATGCTTTTTCAAATGTACAATTCATTACTTGAAATGATACAGAAAAATAATATCTGGATTAAAGGCATTAATAAATTTTTGTACTAGGTAATTTAAAATAAATCTTTTTTTTTAGCATTTTATTCGATGATTCCTTTAATAATTGATCAAAATTGCCACCACTGGAATAAAAAAAGCATAATAATGCTATTGTAAGAGAATAACAATTATCACTGAGACAGAATAAGAACAAAATATTTTATTTATTGTTTAAAGTAGCTTCAATAAATATGTAAATAACTTTGCAAACGTTTTATAACATGTAATCAAATATATAAATATTTTTCTAAAACTATTCTTACAGAAGAATACACTTTTTAAATTATTTAAGCCATTCGCTAATTTGTACTGAAAAGTAGCAAGCAAATCAAAGTTCTTTTACCTTGATTTGTTTTCAAATTTAAATATATATATAACTCTGAATAATATTCGATCGAACCTTAATCATTCATAAAATACAATAACACATATTTCGTATTCTACGAAAGACCTTCAAGAAACGAAACTGATGTTTATGTAAAACTTTCCATAAAGACCTCCATCTATTTGCCTTTTTCATCTGCATCGAATTTCTTTGTTTCGAAGGCGCCATTAAGAAAACAACTGCTCTTTGTTGCCTTAAGAACGGTATTCAAATAGCAAGCGTTAACTAAAAGACTTAATGCACATTCACATTTTGAAAGAAAACTTAACAACGCATGTGCGCGCGTCATACCCATTACTATTCTTTAAGCGATTTCAACATCGATGGTCTTGGTTTCATTTAAAAGTCAAGAATTGGATGAGGAACCCCCATAAAAATAATTTACCCGAATACGTGCTAAGCTTGCTCAATCGAAAACTTCCTGTGCTAGCTTTATCTGGTGAGGTAATGCTTTGTAGCTTCGAAAGTTCCTAGATGGTTTCAAATGAGTTTCCAGCAAGGACTGCTTTAAATGGCTTCATTTGCATGTTAAAGACTATTGCAGCATTTCGAGCGTATGCCAGAAATACTCGAGGGATTCAGCTCAAGAGGTATATTGAGTTGCATTCCAGTAAGAGTGCTTAAAATTAACGGCAAAAATAGTGGATTTTCATTTCTTCTGTAATTGGGAATTGATGGTATCTTCGGTTGTATGTTAAAAGGCATAAAAGAGGATGGGTCAGAGGCTGTTTCTTGGCTTTTACGGTTTTATCGCTGTTTAGATGAATGGACTCGAGAAAATTCCTTTTAGTTAACTTAATGCAATGCAATTTTTACTATTTCTTGAGATGAAATGCTTTGGGTAGAAATTGTACGCAAAGGCTATTAGAATTCGGAATGTTTTTATTTTCAAAAGAAACTATCTCTCTTGATATAAATACTTTAATTTTAGCATAAGTGTACACATGTGTTTTCATTTTTCAAAGGAAATGTTAATACGCTTATAATGTAATAATAAAGCTTTCATACAGGAAGTTTAAAGCATAATAATCATGATAATGGAATTTATGAGAAAAAGGAAGGACTTTAAATTCATATATGCGTGATATCTTTGTTTTTCTTAGAAAGTGCACCACCTGAAGTAAATATTATAATTTTTTGAACCATTTTAGTTATTTGTATTACTTAAAGAAAGTGCTGATAAGTTAATGCAATGATAAATGTTTACTTCTGCATAGTGTTATTGGGAAAATCCTATCTTTATAATGGAATATAAATGAGATGATGTTTATTTATAGGAAAAAGATATTACTTTCGATTAACAATTTTTTTATCACTTTGATTGCGTCAAATATTAAAATGGAAGATTCTTATAATGTTGGTATAATGTATATTGACAAAGTATATCAAAATAGTGTTGTTTAGAAAACACTTTCATCAAACTTATGTGGGGTGATTTTATTACATCTCTTTCTCTCACACTCACTCCCCCTCTCTCTTTAAAATACGCAGACGTATGCATACATACACATACATAGACGCGAATACACATAGATAAACACACACAAATATATTGCTTTGTTATTTTTAACAACAGTTGTTTATCGTAATAATTTCATCAAATACTAACATTACTGAAAATTATAGAATGATGCAATCTTGATACTTTTTTACTGATAAAGTACTATTAAATAATGTTATTATATAAATATCTTCATTATGATGAAATAGATGTAAAATGATTTTTATTCACAATTAGCTCAAAACTAACTTTCAAAGGACAATTGTTTACGATATTGAAAACAACAAAAGTTACAGTTAATGATAACTAGACTGTCTTAAACTGTTCCTTTCACGTCACATGAAAATATAGTCGATAAGCGAATGGAGCTATTTGAGATTTTAATGTGAATATCTTGTAGATATAAATAAAAATGTGTATCCTTAAGCACTAATTCTAAGTATATACTGCCAAGAAAACTGAAAAAACAAAACTATTTTTATATTGAATAAAAATATGAAATCTCGGAATACTTTGCATCTATAAAAAATACTGAGAAGTATTTTTCTATGTTAAATTGAGAAAATTGTGCTAAAATGACTTAATTAAACATAGGTATTATGCATTAAGTAAAATAATTGAAAATATTCTGCGTTTTCTCAAATATGTGCTTTGAATACTTTAATAATATTATTTAAAAACAAAGCCATTGTTTCGTTTTATTTAAACATATTGAATTTTTATTTATTTATTTATTTTGAATTTTATAACATTGAAATTAAAAATGAAAGTTTGCAGTTAATGAAAAATATTATTTAAAAGCACGGCAATGTTAAAGTATAAAGGCCTAATGAGATAAACCATAAAAAGTTAAAGTGCATTAGGTATAAATAAGGTTACAATTAAATAAATATAATTAGTAATAACTCTCCGTAATAACAGCATTTTTTAATTTGATCAGTAATAAAAAAAATTAGAATTAAGTAATTGAACTTAATCCGATTCGTTTAAAAAATTTTATAATTTACCTTAAATTCTGTCAATTGTTTTTTCTCTTCAAATGCAAAAATGTCAATGATATAAATTATCTTATTTAAAAGGCAACCTTTTTGTCGTATATTTATTCTAAATCTTAAAGTTTTCTGAGTAATTGCAGCATCGGAAACTTTTTAACATTAAAAATAAATGTAGGATTTTAATTCATTATTTGAATATTAAGTAAAAAGATTTTAGAAAACTAATTGAGCTTTTGAATCATTCATTTAGCTAATGGTAAAGAAGAACTTATTTTTTTAACAAAAAAAAAAAAATGTGCAATTATGAAATCACCCATTTTGTGAGATATCATCTTTTCAACTGCAATAAATTAAGAGATATAATTAAAGAATTAACTAAGACGTTGTAGGTTTTTGTGTAAGATTAAAATATTTCATATTTTTTTACACAAGAGGGAATTAATAAATGTAATATTCTATTTTCATTTGAAGAATTCCACCGAAATGACTTTTTATGTACTAATATTTCTTTTCTTAATATTCAGACAAGAAAAATGAATGGAAATAATTGAATAATTAGAAAAACATACATACCTCATTAAAACGACTTTTTTTAAAAGAAAACTTTAAATTAATACTGAGAAAATTGTACTGACGAAGGGAAAAAATAAGCTTTATTTAAGATTTATTTCAAACTAATTATAGAGTATAATATACATATGAATGTATTAATACTAATTTAAAGTCGTAAGAAAAATCTCATTTTCTTTGACTGATTAAAGGGTTTTTTGTGAAAAATTAATCAATTGTAACAAGCATAGAACGACATTTTACTGTTTGAAATAATTTTACTTACTTATTGCTTATAGTTTCTGTAGAACATTTTAACTCTCTTTTTGAGCAATGCACATTTATTAAAAAACAATTCCTTTGTATTTCAGTGTATAATTCCGTTTCATTATAATAAAATAGATTTTAGAGGATTAGTGCTAGTTACTTTTATTTTTTGATAAAATAGATTGTGATCCAGTTTTCAGACATTGCATTACCCAGTTCAACAATTAAAAAGGCAATTTAAAAATCCAATGTGCAATCCCTCCCCACAGCAATTTTTTAAATTTAAAAGCATTGATATCATGAGAAAGTTCTATTACATTTACGATATGTTCCATTAGATATAAAAGTGTTATTCAGTAATATATGTTATAATACTGAAAATATAGGGCTTAATAACGTTTCAATTGATTGTAATAACAATGCATCATTGCTCTAAAACTACATAAAATGACTTTAAACTGAAAATTTATCAATATTTTATATTTCTTAAATATTTTTACAAGATATTGGAATTACCTACACATGATTTTTGCAGAGATGCTCAAAATTAAGAGACTTTTCATTTTGGGTTGGCCATTTTTAAAAAGTAATGGCCTTTTTTAAGGCAATTAGATGCGTATATACATAATTTAATATAATAAAACATTAATATATAACATACAATATGCGTAGTATACACACTCATAATTGTGTTTCCGGCTCTTCAGGGAGGAGAAAGTTTAAGATACAGATGAATAGCTGAAACAATATAAAGTAGAATCATGATCTCCAGTTACAGTTATACAGATTTTACAAGCTGAATTCATACGGGAAATGTAAAATTTTAAGAACCCTATTTGAAATCAGCCTCACTTATCTCTATACACTGTTTGAAGATCTTGAATGGTTTTAGGGGTAAATCAAGATGCAAATGACGTCTCAAGAGCATTTCAAATGTGTTCAGTTTACATCTCAAATAGGATTAAAATCTGGAGAACTGGTTGGTCAATCTGCAAAGCGAGTATACTTATTTTACAATAATTATCTGCCAAATAAGTCTTATGTGAAAAAACGTATCGTCCGTGAGAATAAAATCTAGTACTTTTATAAAAATAATCCAAAATTTATTCAAAAATGTCACTGATACAGTTGTTACAGATTATCTGACAAAAGCATGGTAGTGTGGATGCCTGTTCTGCTTGAAACCCGCCCAGATCCGTGGCCACATTGTTATCTTTCTTGGATGCTGAAGACCTATTACGGCCCATCGTTCCCTCTAAATGAAATAACGCTAATCATCAGTATTAGCTTGGTCTTGACTTCAGGTCAGTTCCACATGAGGGATCTTTTTGCCAGTCAATGCGTCTAAGCGTTGGTAACTACTTATTTTGACTGCTGTTGAATTTCGATGAATGTTCTTAAAAAACCTCTTCTCGTCACTACAAAATAACAATAAACGACGGGTAGGAAACGTGATATGTCTGAGATGCTTGCAAAGAATGTTTATTTAAATGCGTAACCTGCATGCACATGTACACTCAGGTAATTTGTACTAATTCAGCGTTTCTCAAACAGTGGGGCTCCCCCGTCCTATAGTGGCTTGATAACTCTATGAGTAGGGTGCAGCATATTGAAAATTTGAAAACAAAAGAAAATTTAAAAAATTATTAATTTACTAAAAGTAAACAAACAAAATACACTGATATAATACACTTATAAATGTATCAGTGCAGCACAATGTATTTTATAATTGATTTGACAATTCTAAGTTAAGAACAAGTTTAATAATTGCCAGCGACCCCGCGGTTTTGTGATTTATAAAACTATATGAAAAATTTTCACGTAAGCGAGCGTGTGGGATGTATTGGGGGGGGGGAGGAAAAGGAATAATTAAAAGCAAATCATCTGATATAAGTAAATCCTTTGCAAACACTGCCAAGGTACTTTTGTTGTATTCCAAAGCTTTAGGAATAATTTTATGGATAGCAGTGCACAGAAAAGACGTATATATACATCCAGACATTTAACGCACCGGTTGATTGAGACGTATATATACGCCTGTGTCACTTAAGAGGTTAAAGTCGTATTGTAGGCTATTGAATTCAATGGATTGTGCTAATTGTATGAAAAGGGTGGGGGCGTGATGAAAATTATGATTGAATATTGTGTCGTAAATATTGAAAGTTTGAGAAGCACTGTACTAAGTATATCAATGTTTGTTTGGTAGCATTGGTTTTGGCTTTGCTCTGTACTTTTCGAGCAATTAATCGAAAAATGCAAACTTTCCTTGCAAAACCAAAATAGTTTTATAATTTGTATTGCAATTCTACAATTTCTGCATGTTTAAGTCTGTTCAGGTTCAAAATCTTCACGTTAATGTAGTGTGGAAGTTTAAAGAGGGGAGCGCTACCTCAGTTATTTTTCTCGCCACTCGTTCTTTCTCTTCAAACTTGCGAGATTCCTCATGAAGAATATATATATATATATATATATATAACACAACGCTTCCATCCGGTACAGAGCTTAGTGACGCCGACGGCTGTGTTGTAAATTCTGAGTTCGAATCCCGGAAAAGACATGGATTTTTGTAAATGTGTAGTGCCTTCGTGTAGCATGTAAGTACTCTAGATAGTCTTCAAACTACAAGTTATCACGTTAGGTTAGTGGAAGAGGAAGCGAGGTGGGATGCCCCTAACCCCAGTGTGTTCTTCCTTAAAATTGAAGGAGGAAACGAGCCAAATGGTTCTGTCACCTGCATGGTGCTCAAAGTTACGGTTAACGACAGGAGTACAATCTAACTATGATGAATTTCGTGGGCTTCGATCTTGCACTGCCGATCAGATGGCATTAGCTACAACATTTAATGCACAAATAATTTGTTCTCAAATGACAAATCATTTTGAATGAATAATAACTTAAAAAGGGATTAGTTAACTACATGTTAAGTATTTCAATTTAAATGAATAGTAGATAAAATTTATAAGAGAGAGTAGACATTTTTATTTTATTCTCTATCTATTTATTTTATAAATTTATTTTCCTCTTTAATATATATAAAATTATTTGGTGAAAAATTTTAGCTTGGAATCTTTAGAGTGTAGAGATAAAACCACGAGGAGAAAAAACACCTTCGCAATTAATTTTTTTTCTTGCGTATTGCTTAAACCAGTCTAAATTAAAACGAAAAAAATTAAATGATAGAATAAATCAATATCATAAATAATTAAAGAATTGGTCAAAATTTAAATAAATGGCAGGTAAAATTAATGAAAGTAACATGCAAGAAATTTATTTTATTCGTCTTTATTTGTTATTTTGCTTTTTAATTTATAAAAAAATTATTTTTTGAAAGGAAACTTACGATTATAAAAAGATAAAAACAGAAAGAAAAAAAATGCCATCACAATTATTATTATTATTATTATTTTGCTTATGTATTGCTTATAAAGGTCGAAGTTTTAAAAAAATAAATGATGCAATGAATCAATATTATAAAAAAAATATTTAAGAAAAGAATTTTGCTATAAAATATTTAGTCAAATAGACATTTTGAAAATTTACGCAAGTCTTGAATTATAAAGCCATTTAAATTTGAAATCAAAAATATTTCGTTCAGGATATAACAATCGCAATAAATTCGCAATAAAATGTTTAATTCTTTCCGAATTTCACACTTCTTTTAATTTCGCACAGAAGACATTCTCAAGAAGTACAAAATTTGTGCTTAATATTTTTTTAAACAATTTTCCTTCATGAACACGTCTTTCTAAATCGCATTTCTCTTAATTAACATTCTGTGACCACGAAAGCCTAGTGCCGCTGAATACCCGCCGTGTAAAAGAGGCCTGATGAATGTTAAACATGTTGAGGCTCAAATGTCCTCCTATTGGTTTGGTGAGGAAATTATGAGAGGGGGTGTCAGCCCCGGTATCGTACTCATAGCTAATCTGCCAATGGTATAGGTGGTACCGTGCACCGGGGCCCTCAAGTTCAGGAGGTCCCTCGGACCCTGACCTCCAAGCAAGCCGAATTTGCGATAATTTCTCCCTAATTTAAGATATAAATATAAAGGGTTGCAACATAACTACTATAATAATGTTCAAAGTTTCTTCGAATTTGTTAGAATTCCCCTAAATCCGTTTTATGTTTGTTCAGTGTAACGAACTTTACTTATTGAAAAGTTTATCTTATTTTCATTCTTTTTTTCCATTTTTCTATGAACTTTTACTTGAAAATAAACTTCAAGTTCCATGAAAATCTTGCCATACTTATTATTAGATCTTAAAAACCTACACAGGAGGCAATTCTATCCTAGTTGCATTCTATTTTTAATAACAATTCCTGTTTCAATATTTCTCAATCTTCCAGTATTTGCAATACACTGAGTAATTTTGTCCCCCACCCACTTCCTCTGCTCTTTTGCACAGTTTTTTTTATTTTTTTGATAATTATAATAATTTTGTATTTTATTTATTGCATGTTTTTTATGCCATTTCCTGTTTATCCCGGTGGACCATTTTTTAGCTCTCAGCCCTCTGGTGAATGAGTTTGATTCTCCAGAATAAATAAATAAATAGCTACGGATTCCCCAATGGCGTTTTGTAGAGTAGCATTACTTTTGTGTTTTCTTTTAGCGTCAGGAAGTACTCAAGCACATACGAATTGTATTGGATAAATTATAAGACTAAAATTATGGATAAAAAAAGAAACCTAGTGGTGCGTTTAAACTCAAACAACGTGAAGAAAGAAAGATAGAAAATAAAATTTGTAGTTTTGTATATTTAAAATATTCTTATATTTTTACTTGATTAAATCCAACCAAGATAAGGCCCCTGTTTTTGAAGTAGTAGCTTCTTTAGGCGCGTTTTGCTGAAGAGTGAACTTGAATGAGTATTCGGGAGTATAACGCTCATTCGGCTTTTTCATCTTTCGTCGGAAATCGTGTTTGGACAGCGTCGGTCAAGATTCAATAGTCCGTGACATACACACCCCTAAAAGGAAATCCCGTGACCAAAGGTGGGTTGTTTCACCCGGGTTTTGAGTAACACTCAGTCTTCCTTCTTGTGTGATTAAATAGTTAGTTTTTTTTTTGTTTCCCAAAAGATGAACAGTTGATACAAACTTTGAAAAAGATAACCCCTAGGGAATTTAAAAATAAATCAGATGATATATTTACATAGAAGAGTATCAGGTTTTAAAGCACTTAGCAGGTTATTGAGTGCATAATATAAAATTCAAATGATCCGATTGCAAATATATATATATATATTTGTTGTTGATAAACAAATCAATTTCGATTGAGAAAATGTCTAAGGGACAAACTATTTGCGTCTTCTGGATAGAGGAGATTTAAAGATGACCACAGATAGTGTTATGAAAATCATTTCAACACAACATTGTATTTTTAATTTGTTAATATCGAAAAGATTCGAGTCAAAATATCTTAAAGTTGACTGATAATTATCTTGCTTTACAAGCATAACAGAAGCATATCTGGAATTACATGAATTGTGGAATGTCTTGCATTATTTTCATTCATCTTCTGTAAACTGTAACACACCTAAATGTTCATATTTTTTTAAAAAATATTCATTATATTCGAGAATGTTTGCTTAAATAATTATTCAAAATAGTGCAGTGAAGAAATTTTAACGACGAAAGATAATCGAAAAATGAAGAACTTTATAAGGCCAATTAAATTAATGTTTGCTTTTTATATATCCCTGTTTTATTTATTTAAATATTCAATTACCGTTTCATATTTTATTCAATGTGCATGTACTTCCTTATATTTCATTTTATTATACTATATAAAGGATGGATGTAGCATCAGATACTAAAGAATCATTTGGGTTTAATCATTCAAGTATAGGAAAAATTTATGCAGTGAAATGTAGAGCATAAAATAGATAAATAATTCAATAATTCTAATGGTTGCTATTTATATTTCACTAAATCAAAGTGTAGAGAAAGTTATCTAATTCATTCACAAAAATTTAGTTGCCTACACTGAAACCGGATCGTCTCTTCTGAACAAATTACCTATGATTCTGAAGTGGATATTTCAATGGAGATTTTCAAAAGACAAATCAAAAATATAAGTTAATTTTTTTAAATCAAAATTCAGTTTAATTATGTCAAATGCTCCAAGTGAAAGCATGATGAAGTATAGAATAACGATTGACGGAGTTTTTCTTTTTAGATATTTAAGTAATTTTGAATTTATGAAGTATTTACAACCTATTTCAGCTACAATAAACCTATTGTTTCCTTCTTAGAATACAATTAACTCACAGTTATGATTGTATATTTTACAAAAAAATATTACTCTATGAGTACGGACGTATAAATAAATTATTTTATATGAAAATACTAATATCCTTTTATTTTTTATTCACCGAATTAATGCCTGAAATAACATTACAATATTTGAAGTTTTCACTTTTATCGTGGGGTCATAAGCACACACACACTTTTTTTAAAATTTTTTTTTATTTTTATTACTTTTTGTACCGGCTTTTAGATACTTAGCTGCGCCACTGGTCATACTCTTCACTAGACCATGGTTCAAGAATTAGGTCCGTCACCAATAGCCCTTTGGTAGCTTAATAGTACGATGCAAGTATACATTCACTCACTCATGCATTTATTTAACATCTCGAGATAATTTATGGTGTTGTCTATTATAAAAGAATATCAGCTTATAAAGGAACAGTGATATATGCAGATTGGTATTACTTTTAAGGGCAACTGTTAGAAGAGGATTTAAGGAAGTTTATCTTAGAATATATACCGTGAAGTGTCTGTGTTTCCTAAACATAAATTGAAGGTTCTGAAATTATTAATATAGTCTAGCATCTAAATGAGATCAACAATTGGCAAGGCGACAAAATTAAACGTTTAAATATTATATAATATAAGTCTTTTGGCGTTAAGAATCATCATATTTTAAATTTTTAAGAAGTTTTGCGTAAGTGAGAAAAATATAAAGTTCACAGATAATATCTAGCAAAACTTACCCTTTATTCAAATATTAAGTAACTTCAAAATACTCCTTACCTTTGAAACTTCGTATTAAACATTCAGATTTACAGCCCTTACAAATTTTTGAGGTACTGTTTCAAACTGTATGAGGTTCAATCAGATTTGTGGATATAACTTTATAAGTATATGTATAAGTAAACGAGCTAATGTTACGAAAACGTGCAATAAAATAATTAATAACATGCATCAATGCCCATAATGCATAACAATCACGTGCCCACACATTTTTCGCAGAACATACCTGTAGTTCAATCAGTTTCAAACTTATCACATTCTTTCTCTTTTCACTCAAATCAATAACTTATTTTCAAAATATGCATTTTCTCCCATTATGTGCCATATATTCTTTTACTCATTATACAGGTGTTTTTTATTTATTTAAGCACCACTCTATTTTTAATCACATGCGATTTACTGATGTATGTTATATTTTTATTTTATAGTATTTTACTATATTGTTTTCGTAAAATAACGTGTTATATTTCTTTCAATTAAATTTTTATTATCTATAAATACAATTTTTGTGGTCATATTCCCAGGTTAAAGAGAATAATATTTCATATTTAAAGTTTCTAATTTATAAATTAGCTAATTTTAACTGTTTTAACAAAATCTTATTTATAAATTATAATTTTAAAGACAGGTTTTTTTTTACTGTAATCCTGTTAGCCATTAAATATTATTATTTTTATGTTATTATCAATGGTCTTATATGGATTTATTTGTTAAAAGCACGAAACAATTATTTACTTAACTTCGACGATCCAGTTACCAAAATAATTTTACATACGATGCCTGGACGGACAGTTGTGTGTGAACTCATCTTTGCGTGTTGTAAAGGATCGGTGGTTTCGCTATGATAACGGCAGCTCCTTTTTCTTCTTTTTTTTTTACTGCACATAGCCAATTCACATGATCATAACAGTAAATTTTTGAGCATTAATTTATTAAAATTTATTATTTTAAAAATCTTATCCTCATAGGTTTAAATTGATTTTGTTTCATGCAGCAAAAATAAAATATTAAGAATAATGTTTTAAATATGTTTTCCGAAATGAATATGTAAAAAGGATTTTAAGCACGAAGTGTAACTTTTCATTTTGCATTCAAAAGCAATTTAGAACTGAGCAAAGAATTATTTTAAAATAGCTATAAATATATATTTTCAAGTAATTTTTTTAATCATGCTTAAAATTAATTTTATGGGATCCGGAGTATTTTATAATCATTTAGGACAACTAATACTTATAATTGTGTAACTTCACTTAAATGTTGTTAAAAATTGTATGTGTGTGTGCTTGTGTGTGCTTTATTTGTATTTATTCATGTTTGTGTATATAACATAGGAAAATCCATTAAATAATATCAATAAGAATGCTAAAATTAAATGTCACTCAAAATTTTAAATTAAACGTCTTATTTCCTACAAAATTCATTGGTTGATTTTAAGTATTAATTGATATCATATTACAAAAATCTAGTTTATATAAAAACTCAATAAATCTCATTAAAAATACTAATAACTTTTTTTCTCGTTCAACTATTTTAAAAAAAGATAAAACTTCTAGTTGATCGTTATAATAATCAATAGAATATTTTTCGTTTGTCAGATTACTTTGTGCGAATATTAAATTAAAAAAAAGGTCAAATCCCCTACAAATTAAATTTCAAAGAAAAAATTTTTTCTAGTATATCATAATGATTATCCTCAAACAGGAAATTAATTAATTCACATTCAATATGTTGAATAATAATGTAAGTTAAATCTTAAGATTTTTGTACGTTAGATCATGTATATCAGAAACAAGAAATTTGTATATTATAGTATATTATTGGTATATTTTTCAAATCTATCGAAAAATATATTTAAAGTCATCAATATATTTTATTTTTCATCCATTTATGCTAACTTTAAACTGTGAATCTCTTGTAAGGACACCAAAAAACAAGATAAAAAAAAGTAACATTATACGTTTTCTACGAAAATAAATCTTCCTTTCAATTTTCATTTTTTTTTCTCGCTTTTCCCATCTTTTTTCTTTTCTTGATGTTAAAAAAAAATAAGTTCAACTTAAAAGTCAACATATAACATTACCTAGATCGGTATTGAAGCATATTTGTGTAAATCAAATATCAACAATTTATTCTGCTAGACGTATAAAGACCAAAATATTACACCGAAAATATTGGAGTCCTTTTTCAATAATATTTCATATCCCATCGAACAAAAAAATACTCCTGTATTTTGCAAAATCCTCACCGACTTTATTCTCTTTATTTTCATATTGAACAGAACGGCAGAAGAGCTCTCCCAGAAGCTTTCTTGCAAAAGAATTTGCAACTCAAGAAGACGAGATGCATCCAAACAATAGAGAAGTCCTGATGATGAGAGGATAGGAGGGAAAAGTTCAAAAGAAAAGGGAAAAAGAAACGCAAATTCCCTCTAGAAATTGAAATCGAACCCGTAAGGGAATTTCATTTTCGAAATCGGATACTTAACGGTTCTAACGTGCTTTTGGCGCACAATAGTTGCTAATGCCCCATCACATCTTCTTGATGTAACAATCTGAAGACTCTTCTATCTGAAGAGAAGGAACCTATCAGATTTCTTCTCCTCAAAAAAAAGAAGAAAAATGAAATAAAAGAAGAGAAGTCAAATAAACATTACTTATTCAGCTTTCGCTCAGCGCCAATCTCGTGTTCAGATGGTTTCAGAGAAGAACTATTTTATAGGAAATGGATGAAATCCTAATTCTTTGTGCGGATGGGATTTCTTGCTCAGAAATAAAACGATGTGCTATTCTAGAAGGATTTTTGTAGTTGTTTGAGGGGGGTAATTATAAAGGATTGATTTATTTCCAAGTAAGTAGTCCCACTGGATCCTTTATCAGGTGAAGAATATTCCCAGTAGGGAAATTTTACTACCATAGTCTATTTTTAGTGTTTTTGGAATGCTCTTGTTTAATTCTTGGTTAACACGGCTTATACATAACTACTTTAAAAAAAAAATACCTCATACTGATTTTCCTCATAGTTCCAGGATATATATTACATTGTACAAGCAATACGTTTTCGAATATTCTTTTTTTATTGCAGTTTAAATTTTGTGGTTTTAAAAATTGCATTTTCTGGTAAGTCTAATGAAAATATTAGGTCCCCTTTAATTTTAATTTCATGCTCTGAAGATAATTTTTCTTCAGAACATGAAATTAAAATTCAACTTGTTTACTTCTAGTAAACTCATGTTCATTTTCAAAAATTGATTACCAATATAAGCAAGAGTAGAAACAAAATGCGTTATCTAATACCAGTATACAAAATCGTTCTTGTGTACAGTCTACAAAAAGCTATAGATATTGTATGTGAATTGTACAATATCACGAACAGGAATAGTTGCCTTTATAGGTTTATGCAAATTAAAATGCATGGGAGGGAAACATATACACAAATATGTGGAATAACTATCATAACATAAATAAAGAAATATTATTTTTTTGAGTAATCAAATTATTATTTGCATATTTAAATTAATCATTGTATTTTAAAACTTGAAGTATTTTTTTTAGAAAAATTTGAAAAAAGACAAGAAGGAAAAAAAACTTTTTAAGGCTTTACGATTGAATTTTCTCTTTAAAATACTTTAAATATTTCTCAATCATTATAAGTTAAAACAAATTATCAAAATAATCAAGAAATTATGAGTAGATTTTTTTAAAAATTGGAATAGCCTATTAAAATTATTAAAAGCCTTAGATAATGAAGACGTAACATGGTTGGAAAGTAAACCCTTTTGAAAATTTTCTATTGCTTATAATAAATATATACTTCTCCAAAATTTCGAGCTAAAATATATCGTACATTTTTTTATATTTTCATGTCATCCGTGTCATAGAAAATCTTTGTACTACGTTTTAAATTAGATAGAAAGTTTTAAATCAATTCATCTTTCCTTTTATCTAAAAACCGAATAAAAAATTCCATTATTAAAGAATTATTATAAGGTGTCACTTTATCATGACTACCCTTTCAATACTTCGTAGGGCCAAATTTTGACTGCTACATTATCTCGATTCTTCTTTGCATGCTGATAGGTCTTTGCTCTATGAGATGCTGATAGGTCTCTTCTAAAATTTGAGACCACACTTAAAAAACAAAACCTTATAACAGTGTGAGATTGGAGGCATCTGGATCTAGATTCCGCATAGCTCTTTCAACTATGTCTTACAAAGACTCTACAAAATTGAGATCGGAAGACCGTCCGCAGAGTCCAACTAAACGCAAATGAAACTCTCCAGCGTATTCCTTAAACCAGTTCTGTAAAATACCAGCTCTGCGGTAGGATACATTATGCTGCTGAAATACTTATTTCCTTTGGAATAAATCCTCATGACATCAGGACATACATGGTAAGCAACGATCTTTAAGTATTATCTTATTCAAAGATCAAATGTTCAAAAAACAAAAGTACATGAAAATCAAGATAAGACAACTTCCCTAAGCTATCCTATTCTATTCCTTAACATTAAGTGTTGTAGCAATACATTTAATATCCCCAGTGTTTTAGTTTTACCTCCACTAACTCGTGTACTGATGTAGGGCTCGTGTACTCATGTATAATGTTACACAAAACATGATTCATGGGCCTTATTACAGGTATCCATCCAAGCCTTGAGTTTCTGAACGAGTTTGATATGCTTATATATAATTTTATTTGCATAAGAACAGCAACAGGGTTCGCATTGGGTGAGAGCTTTTGTGGACAATACAACAATGCATTCCCTTCTATAATCCACCGTTTGGTGAGAATCACAATTTGCTCATTGAATCTGAGATTTTTTCCTGAAAAAACTAGTCATTACTTTATCTTTACAGCTACGCATGAATATTTTACGGATGGAGAAGTTTCACTAATACTTGTTTCAAATGTTCAAGTGTTCATCATCCCATGTCCAAAGTGCGTCAAATCACGAATACCTATCACAAAAACCTATCTGCAGTTTTAATGCGATAGCCCATTTGCAAATCTGTACACAGTCAATATGTAGCTTTTTGTTAGGAAAAAGTTCATTCTGTTAGAATTCCTTAATGTCATAAATGTGTATTGCATCATATATGCACTAGAAAAATTTTGAAAATTGTAATCATTTTCTGGTTTTGAGTAACATTATAATATATATTTTTTCTTCTGTTTTAGCTTATTAAGTAAAAAATATGTTAATTTTTCTATTTTAACATTAATTTTATTATGTATGTTCTAAAATTCTGTCTGCAGATATTGCATTTAATTACTGTTTGCTGAATTTTTGAGAACTTGGGTTGATAGATTGCTTGAATATATGTGTGAACTGAATCTGTTAACTTAAAAATACAATAAATAAACGGGAAAGCTGTGATAGTTTTTAATTCTACATTATCTTTGCCATCCACACTTTGTCTTTAAATTTTAGACAGATATTCAAGAAATTATGTTAAAGTAGGTTACTAAACTAATCTTATGCATTAGATTTACTAAACTGCATATTTACTAAACTAATCTTATGCACTTAAATTTTAAAGAACGAAATTTGAATAGTTAGGGACCAGGTTAATAACAGTTTAAAACGCAATTAAAATCCCGACATCTTTTAATCTGTTTCATTCTGAATTTTTTCAAAAACTAATCTCATTTGGAGAAGAGATTTCCGGTTTGCTCCTTGTGTTACATAAAATATATTTTAAATCTTAAGGTTATTTAAAATTTTAGATATAAAATACTATTCATATGTTTTCTTTTTAATTTTCTTAAAATTTGAAAGAATGAATTTTTTGTAAGATACTATTCATATATAACTCAAAATATTTTACTATAATTTAATTTTTAAGGTATTAAATTTTAAGTAAATAGCATGTATAAGCTTATTCATATAAGAAGAAAAGACGAAGGCAAAAAAATTGCGGAATTTATGGGTTTAAAATACAATGTATCCCCTCATCATAAATATGATGATTATATTCAAACATTTTCCATAAATTTACATAATGGGCATTTAAAATTGGGGAAAAAAAGAATTTTATTTTAAAATGAAAAATTCATGTATAAAAAAAGGGTACCAATATCTTAAGTATTCTAGCTGTTTCTCGAACTCACAGCTTATTCCTAGTTGAAAGGAATGTTATAACTGTGTGTGTGTGTGATTTAACCATTCTCATACACTAATCTCTTTGATGCTAATTTGACTTTTTCTGAAATATATTTAGTTTAAGTTTCCAGTAACAGTCAACATTCGCTGTAAGAAATTAATTAGTCATTTTTAGGAGAGTTTCACTCTAAAAAATATTAAGGTATATATTCAGTAATAATTAATAATAGTGACTTTTTAAAAAAATGTTCAATTTATAACTTTGCCATCAAATGTTTCGTAAATTTGTAACTGTTTAATATTATAGAATCTTTCTCAAAATTTTATTATTCCCAAAAAATTTGATAAGCTGAATATATTTATCTTTTACATAAAAATATTTTTAATGTATATTTCTTGTCTTGAAATAAGGCCTCTTTTGCAAGACAATTCTACAACGTAATTTAATTTATTCCCTTTTTTAAAAGAAATCTACTGCACTAGTTCCCCTTTTTTTCTCCTTTTTTCGTAATTTATATCTATAGAACCCCTCAGTTCCTCAAATATTTTTAGTTACTCTAAAACTTCTAGTTCTCCCCCATGTTTCCGAATATTTTGATCCAGGAATAAATTTGCTGACCGCTGCATCATAAAAATGACCCCTGTCCGTCAAAGTAATAGAAAATGGCCGAGCTAACGTAATGTCCCGTGAGTTTTGCATCCACTTTTTTCCTTGCTGGAAAAATGCGGCGGCTTTATTTCTTTCGTATCGAGTCGGTTAAGTTTTGAAGGAGAGAGCTCGAGGCAGATTTCGTACTCAAGAAGTGTATTTGACCGAGCCAAATCCGATAGACAAGAATGCTGAGTCTCGGATCAAGGAGTTCTTTGAAATATGCAACTATGCTGATATTTTGGAGTCTTTTGGCTGCTGGAGAGATCTCTACTTCAATTCAGTGGAGAGAATTGTTGTTTTTTCCAATTCCTTCTTCCTGAATAAGAAATTGAGTTTAAACGAGTGCATTGTTTGGAAGATTGTTTTTTGCTTATTTTTTTACTCTCAAAATTATATGTATCAGTATTTAACATTTGAAATTTTATAAAAAATGAATTTATTTATTTGTTTTTAATTCTTAAAATGACACCAAAAGCGAAAAACTTATCAGAAATCTATGTAATTTATATCGAAAAATTGACTGATATAAATAGAAGGTAAAAATGATACATCTTGCATACAGACGTTCACTGACATATATCACTGATGATTATATTATGTGATTTCGCACAGTATGAACACTATATTTTAATGTTTTCGTTGCTAAAACGTTTTTCATTGGATTAAGAAAGAATTCTTATATTTTGTAATCCTTTTCCTGAGATAAAAACCAGAAATTCATTCTGAATAACTTGGATGTGTGTTATGTTTAAATTTTATGTTGAAATTGCTGAATAAAACTTTTCTTTTATCAGTGTGCACTTGAAAAAATGTTAAACATAGAATGATATTTCTGAAATAATTTTTATTTCAATAAAATTAAATATACTCACACACACACACGTCCATAAAGTAAGGATAATTCAGAATCACACAGAAATTGAATTCTGAAATAAAAATTTCACCTGTAGAATTATCACACACATCTTGAAGAAGAATATGCAAATTACAGGAAACCACCAGATGGCATGGATAGTACGTCACAATGACGAGAGTGTAAGAGAGGGGTATATAAGGAATGGGTGGCAAAGAAGTAAAATTGTTCACAAGCGCTTTAAAAGCCTTTCAGTGCAATAACCACATAGTTATGGCACAAAGGAAGCATTTGGATGATTTTTACGTGGTAGAATTATCGGACGACTGGAATGTGGACGTACCCAGCTCGAAGTATCCGAGGAACTTGGAAAACCCCAGAGTGTCATCTCTAGGCTTTGGCAACGATTCCAAGATGATGGTAATGTGAGTAGATGTTACAGCACAGGTCGCCCCCGAATTACAACACCGAATGAGGACCGGTATTTGGCAGTTACTGCCAAAAGAAACAGACGGAGCACATCATCAAACCTGTCTCGTCAGCTCTCTTCAGCTATCGGTACGACAGTTTCAAGGCAGACCGTGTACAGACGCTTAGGGCACATTGGTCTATATGCTCGTAGGCCTGTCAGATGTGTTCCCCTTACCGCAACTCACTGTCACCTGCTATTAACCTGGAGTAGAGAGCATGGCATCGTGGACACCGCAACAGTGGTCTTGTGTGATGTTTTCCGACGAGTCCAGATTTAGTTTGCAGTCTGATTCTCGCCGGACTTTCATATGGAGAGCGCCAAGTACCCGTTACCACCAAGAGAACACCATTGAACGACACCGTTACGGTGGTGCAGGATGGCTCGTTCGGGGAGGAATTATTCTTGGTTCCAGAACTGACCTGCATGTTCAGAGTGTAACGATGACAGGCCACATCTATCGGGATAACATTCTGGAACAACATGTACGTTTGTTTCGGGGTGCTATGGGTGCTGAACTTCTGTTTATGGATGACAACGCCCGTCCTCACCGTACAAACATTGTAGACGAATGCCTTCAATCTTAGGATATCCCCCGTATGGAATAACCAGCATACTCACCGGACTTGAATCCAATAGAGCATGTGTCTGATATGCTGGGCCGACGAATTGCAGCCCGTCAACCCCCTCTCACCTGTCTACCGGAACTTCGGAGGGCATTGCTTGATGAGTGGTGTAATGTTCTCCAAGAGATCAGATTGATAATTTGATGCTAAGCATGCGTAGGCGTTGTAAGGCCTGTATTGCATCGTCCGGGAGGCATACTCCGTATTAACCATCATACTAACCATGTTATACTGTTTTTTGTAAGTAGGTTTTTTTTGAAATTTGCTCCAGGGAGTAAAAATCGCAGTTTTTATTAATTATGTCAAACATATAGCATCTTTTTTGCTTTTTACCTTTTGTTTAATAAATCGACTTTACAAATAAGTCAAATTTGTTTTGCTTCTGTCGATTTCTTTGCCTGAACTTCATTATCCTTAATTTATGGACATGAGTGTATATTTACCCAGTAGACGAAAAGGTGTATAAGAATATGATATTTGTTTCAGTATGAGAGGAGAGTGTTATATATATGCATATACGTGACACACACACACATTAAAAACGCCACATCTAGAAGGAGTGTCAAAAGATTATGTAAATCTCAGGATGGGATCATCCCACTGAGTACCTTGTATTATGAGAAACGCTATGCTTCCGGCTTAATTTATCGCATTTAGAAGGATGTGAGGATAGAAAACTAGATAATGGGCTATATCCGATGGATTATTTCGATCGCGAGAATAATTTCGTAATGTTTTCTTGTTTTTCACAGGATACCTGCAGTAGCAGAGAATGTAAGGGCAACATCAATGGGAGCAGTTCTGGAAAACAGGAAACAGGTATTTTACGAAAGGCATTGTGATTGAATTGAGAAGGGCAGGTTTCTCTCTACATCAAATCTCAACTAACAACCGCCTAACACAGGATACTTCCTTTTATTTTCCGCCGGGCCGAATACATAAGATAGGTATTTCACGTGGGCCGCAACATGCGGTTATGGAAAGAAACACATTTAAAACCAAAGCAAAATTGAACAAAATATCAAAACTCATTTTTGGTTTTTATTTTAATACCATTTTAATTTTTCGATCAAAAGCACACACAAAAATCTTTATTTTTATGCATTTTCTGCTTAGTTATGGGATAATTTCTATTTTATTTCCTCTGTGACCAAACCTCTTGCTTACATTCTACTATTAAAATAACAAATTGATAGCGAAATTGATGTGTTTGATTTCTTGATTGATAGAATTCCCCGCTTAGTTTCTTGTACATTGTTCTCTAGTAATTGAATTTCTTAGTGCAATAGGCCATGACTGGGCCACTCTGATAAAGCCTGCTAACCACATGCGGCCAAGGGGCCACAGGTTGAGTGTCCCTGGTTTAACATGCGATTGATGCATTGGTTGTGGCAAATATTATTGAATGAAGAAAATGTGGCAGATTTGAGGGGAATGGGAACAACGTGGTTAGAGTGATAACTGTACGGTGATCAGCGCATCAACAACAAAAGGAAACCACCCATCGCCGTTTTACAGTTCGTACAAGACAACGTTATACTGACAACCCTTCCATATCGATAGTAGACCCATTATCCGTGGTTTAGCTACAAGAGAAATGCACTTATGGTTATCCTAAAAAGTGTAAGAGCCCAAATGTAGAGAGCGCTTTGAAAGCGCGGGATTGTAAGGGTTAGTGGTGTTTACGCCCACACACTTGAAATTGAGGCACACTGAACGAAGGTATTCGACCTGTTTTGAGTTTCCGATATTGCTGAGTATTTTAATTAGCGTATAACATATTTTAAAAGTGTGTAATAAAGTCTTGTTTATATTTGTAAAGAAGAGTGTGGAAGTTAATGATTTTGAGTAGTGACTGAGTTATTCAATTTTGACCTAAGAAAATATAAACGTGAAATCACTATGTATGAATACCGGTTTCGAGTGAGTCTACAACAGAAGTTCAGCATTGATCACACAGCACGAAGTATATTTGAAATATTGAATTAGACCGATTCGACTTATGGAATGGCACAGAGTTGGTTCTTAGATGAGTCATAGTGTACGTGTGTAGTACTGACATGGTGACATGTCCAATTCAGATATATGACACCCCCATGAGCGACAGCGCGACATCACGGCTTAGTGCGCCAACGCTTCTGTTGAATGAGTTTAATCTATATTTAGAAACTTCAGTTATACTATTTTTTTAGAATTTAAAATTAATATTTTGACAGTATTTAAAGGAAAAGTATAATTGCAGTAAGAGTGACTAGTTTTCTTGAATTTCTTACATAGTTTAACAAAATGACATATGTCGTCAACAGAATTTTTAATTTAAGATCATAGTCAGGCAATGAAACCTATTCTTGAGCTTTTATCTCACACTTTAATCTTACACGCCGTAACATTTGAAGAGTTCGATGGTTAGTTCCTCCAAAAGTTCATCAGCTCTGTTACATTTCATTGGATAATCAAGATTCAAATCGAGTGGTCCCGGTAGCCAAGTGGTCAAGGTAGCGGACTCGTGCGGCATGTCATGAGTTCGAGTCCAGTACCACTGAAGATTCGACGTGTAGGGAAGCGATGCTCGTTAAATCTGTCGAGAACTCAAACATCCTCTCGTTGGTGTGGTGTGTTAGTTAGGAAAGGGAGTGCCAGCTCAAGTGTCGCCATCGTCACTTGACCATGGCTCAAAAATACGAGGTCCGTCGCCAAAAACCCTCGTGTAGCTGAACAGTGCGACGATAGTATTCTCTCATTCAAATCGAAGTAAAAAAAAATATTTCAGTGTAGTATCTTAAATTAATAATTGAAATATTTATGTTTTAAAATTGTAGCTATACATTTTATGTACTAAAGTTGCAAAACTTTTATTAAATAATATTTAGTTATATTTTTACAAGAGCTAAATATGTTAATCGAAAAATTAATAAATCATTTTATTTTATTTGTAACAAAAACTGTCCCCTATAATTCCATTACTACTCTGTGAGGTAAAAACAGGAACGCTGTATCGAAAAAAGAAGGGTTTCCTTCATTAAAGCAACGAACCGGAAACACGCAGGGAAAAAAAGAGCTGGTTTCTTATACGTACATAGAAAGATAGTAAATCTGAAATCTCCGGGAAAGTAGAAAGAAAATTATATAAAGTGTGAAGAAAGATCAAATGATTAGGATTGAATGAGAAAAAAGAAATAAATGGGTGAAATAAAAATAAAGTTGGCAACTGCTCTCAAATGTAAGAGCTAAAACTGAAAAGAATTACTGAATGAAACGAATTTCTTTTAATATTATATGTTTGTAGTTATGAACGAAAATTTGATGTATTTTAATATTACTCCACAAAGTGTTAATTTTAATGGTTCTGTTTGTGTATGAATATTAAATGATTTAAACATAAGTGAACCGTAAAAAAAATTGCATTAATATTTGTACTCCTTTTTCAACATTATTTGTGCTCAGAAAAATATGCAAAGTATAATTCAGTTTATATTCATTTGCATTGGAAGTGGGTATTTCATAAACTTTCACTTTTTTCATTATGGAAATAAAAGACTTATATATCAAAAATAATTTTAACCAATTTCTGAATAAAAAAAAGTTTCCTCCGTTGAAACGCTGAATAAAATATAGTACCCCCCCCCCCTTTTCACAAACCTAAAACTAAGAAACTTTTTAGTACTTACAATTGTTTTGAAAAATACATGGGCAATTTTGATCTTCTCCGGCGAGTTTGTTCGAAATTTATCTTAAAAACGCTAATTATGTACTGAAATTTCTCGGATGGTAATATAATATCAATTTAAAATACACATGCGGCAGCAATCAAGAAGAAAATTATTCCTAAATAAAATGATAGTTAATAATGAAAGATTTCTTTGACATTTTTAAATGTATCTTTTTCATGGTTTTATAGCTAACGTATTGTACTTCATGTAATGTAGAATCTGATAAAAAAGTGACTGCTGAAACATAAAAGTGAAATGTATCCTCAAAATCCGATACCTCAAAATAAAGACTTGTATACAAAATCTTTCATGTGGGCTTGGAAATTTTCTATAATATCTAATCTTATTTAAGTATAGAACTTATAAAAAATATTAAGAATTTCAAAACCTTGTTTATCGTTTTAATTGCTTGACTGAAGATGTTGTAACTGGATCCTTGAATCAACCAAGCTGATTAAAATATTGATTTTTTTCCACTATTGGATGTTAGCTGCCTTACTATCCTAATTAGCTTTATTCTCATAAAAGTAGTTCTTATAAACTTCCCAACAGCTTTTTAAGTACCTTTATTTTTTGAAAATTTGCTTACTATTGTTAAAAATTTTCTCTTTTACAAAAAAAAAAAAAAAATTCTTTTGCAAACATTATTTTTTGTATATTTATTTAAGCCCTTTTAAAAATGAACACACCACAAGTAGAAAACTCGTTTATGGAACAGAAACGTATTTATTTATGACATGTTCTTCTTCAATGCGCTATATGCTTACGAAAACGGTGTATCTAGTTTCTAAGTTCAATACAAACAGATTTTGCAAAATAATGTAACACGATTTGTGATATAAAATATTTTATTACACAATTGTTTCAATAAATATTTTAAAACTTAAACATATAATTTTAGCAGGCAAATAAACATAAACAATAAATAAAGAGCAATGAGTGTTGATTCAGTTCCTTTGAATCATTCACAAGTGATGAATACTAAATTCAAAACAAAAATCTCAACAAAATCTGTACATAAGCCTTTTCTTTTCAAAAAACAACACTACGCAATTTGTATACTTGAATGACTAAACACTTGTGTTACCTTGGAACAATCATTAGATAAAATTTTAATCATCAGAATTGTTTATTTTTCTTTAAAATAATTAAACATATATGTACTGTATGAGAAAGGACAATTTTATTAATAAATATTTTGCTTCACTGTATTCAATTAAAAAAAAACATCGTTTTCAAAACATTTTCATTGATCAATTTCTTAAATAATTTTAAAATTAATTTAATGCTAAAATGTTTTCTTTAAGAAAATCACTGTTTTAAGAACATTTTGCATTATTATTTATCATCATTGCTATTTTTTTTATTTACATATCTCGAAAAATTTTAAGAATGAATACGTTACAAATTTTTCAAATGGAACATAAATACATCCTTAAACGATTCTCTGATCAAAATATGACTTCTAAACATCCTCCAAAATGTTGTATTCACAATTAAGCATTTGAATAATAGTTTTTATTTTTCAATAAACAGTGTTACCTAAAGAGTGTATAATTGTAAAAATTAGGCATTATATATATAATCCTTTTCCGCTTATATATAACTATGGTCTACTGCGTGTAAATTATAAATTCATATGAAATCGATATGATATACATTATTCTTACAGTTATGATATTGAAAATGATATGATACACTTTAATGATATGAATATATCATGCAAACTAAAATCGGTACTTAAATGTATTTCATTGAATTGATTATACGTCTTTTACATATAGTACTTATGCCTGTTTTCAGATATCTGTAACTTAGCAATATACTGTATTTCTATTAACAAATTATAAGATTGAATTTGATGAGACAAACATTGCTGTATCGAACAGTACCTGACACAGCGAGTTGAGAACACATTTAAGAAAGAATTTCAAAATGAAAGAAGTATTAGTAGAGTTCATTTAATATTATAAAATACTAACATGAATAGATTATAAAATGAGATTATTATCATTCAGTTCATTATATCACTCACATTTTACAAAAAAAGTACTTTGTAACGAATATATGTAATGTATAGACTAGAAATATTAGAAGATCATAAGTACTTTCAAATTATGTTAGTACACATGCGAAAGACTGAGTATATCACTCACATAAGTAAGAAGAAAATTCAAAATAAAGAATAACTAACAAAGGGATCGTATCCCATTGTCAAAATATAAATAATAAGCATTAATATTTCTTCTATTCCCTTTCAGCTCCCAAAAAAACGAGCTTTTTCTTCGCAACATTTCTATATAAAATCGAATGCCAAGTTCTTGATTTATGAACTTAGAACATCGTACATTTATAGATCCAAATCTGATACAGTACAATTCATTTTTTAAATGAACTGCATATTAAGATAATTTAAAAATATTTTATAGTGAACCCATATATTATGATTTGAATCTTTAGATGCTTTATAAGTAAAGTCTCTCACTTGATCACATAAAATAAACAATATATAAGTTCCATGTACACATGCTTATGTTAAAGTTGATAAAGATATTTATATACTTAATTAGAGTACTTTAATCAGCATGCTTATCAAAATAGCAGTCACTCGAGCCTTACACTTCAGAGCATGAACCATTAGATTTATGTATTTATTACTTGATGACCAAATAGAAAGCTACCCGACATGAGGCAAATATACAAGTATACTAATTTCTTGATAAGTTCTGTTGATGAACTTAAAATTATAATTTAAGCACATAAATTAGGAATATCAAATATGTTATTTTTTCAACATGCGCTTACATTCTCCAAATCTTTGTCCTGAGATATGAAACATCATGATTCATTCAGACACTTGGCACCTTGACTGTCTTGACGTCAAGACTAAAATTCAGAAAGTAAAAGTCCAGTCCTTTCCTCTCAGATGCTCTACTGATTCATAATACAATCATGTAGCACTTAGGCAATGATTTGATTAACAGGCCTGCTTACTTTGTGTGAATCACCTTTTTCTGTGTCTATCATTATTTTTGTGAAAGAACACATTCGAAGGGTCATCTGCTAGTTCAGGATACAGAGAAACATCATGGAAATACTCACCTCTGTACCCACTTGCTTGTCCAGTACTAAGAATCTGCTCTTTCTCTCTTTCAGACCATTTCAAAGGACCTCTTTGATTTGATGATATGATATCTCTCTCCTGAGACCATCTTTTGGAAACAGCTTGCCGTTTGGCATGTCTCAACAAACGTTGACGCTCTTTTTCTGGAGACGTTCCATAACGAATGTTGAGTATCGCATGGTGTGAATGGATTCTGACATCCACCTGGTGAGGTTGACTAGATGGTGGAAGACCATCGACTTCTTCCTGCTTGCTTTCATGAACAGTAGTATTCACAGCTGAATTTCCGAGTCTTTGTAGTTGGTTAAGATCGTCTCCAACTCGACGGGTGTTGTCTTTTACCAGATAAAAGACATCAAGGCCATGGAATGTGAGATGCAGATCTAAGATGTGGCAATTATTAAAGACAGCAGAAAACACATCCTTTCGAATTATTTCAGCCCTGGCTGATGCTCGAACAATAGCCTTCCCATTTATGTTAGATACTGTTATGCCCTTGCCAAAAGGTACGTTGTGGGTGCTAATTTTGGGTAGTGCCGAGTCAAAGAGTTGTTCTCTTTTGACTTTGGATTTTTGGACACTTGTGAGTTGTGCAAATCGTAACAACTTCTGCTGTACTGAACAAGTCAATCCAGATATTAGAGGAACAGTAGGTAGATCGATAAAAAGTGGTTCAAAGTCCACGCAGTTAGAAAGTTGACTTCCTCGATTATAAACTGCATGTCCTGCCAGGTCTAAGGTATCGAGATTTATTCCTTGATAATGGATCCATTCCTTGAGATCTGCAATTTGAATAAATATTTCATTTATATCACTTTGCCTAAAGTATATATGTCTGAGCAAAATTAATTAAAAATCTAATTAATTAACAACATTCGATATTAAACATGCAACATTCAGTTGAAATATTTCATCAATACTGTATTGAAAGAGATTCTATCTCCTTCCAAGGAAAGAAAATATATTATTTTAAGTTAAATTATTATTTCCCATTAGCAAACCTTTTTACATTATATCCAAATAATGTTACTGCTTATAAACTTTATGCTACATTTAAATCATTTTTGAAGCTTGTCTATTTACAATACATGATATTTAACTTTAATTATGAAAAGAAAAAATAATGTTCAGTTGCTTGAGAAAACAAAACCTTATAAGACAATTCTCTCAAGATACTCAATGAAATCAACTATTTTTTTTCCAAATATTATTGACTTAAAAGGGGTGTTAAAAATTTACATTCATTGTAAGTTTGATATACTAGAAATAAAATAAATTGATGACATAATTTCAGATTTTTAAAGCAAGTAGATATCTGAAACACAAAGAGGAATGTTTAAATTTTACAGAAAAATCATTTAATGCCGTGCACAAATCTGAGCCAGAAAATAAAGTGAAAGAATTCTGAAAATGACTAAGGGATTTTATTTGAGACACAGAATAAGAAACATATGCTATAGTTGGCAGAGACTATAACGGATAACGTAACGTTTTTGTAGCCTCTGCAGATTATTGGAAACCGATACAGAAGTAGAAGAAGCATAAAAGAAATAAGTCAACTCTTTTTCAATTGATGATGTTAGAGAATGAATTTAAAGGAAAGACAACGTTTTCTCGTTTGAATAAAAAACAAAGAACATCAGGTATCCAATCATTTTTTCCTTCGGTTCTCAATTTCTTTGTTCTCAACGACGAACTGAAGGTTGGTTTAATATCGGATTTTTTTTTTTAACTTTTTTCTTTATATAGTATTCTCCTCCCAAATCAGGCTTGATGCCCGTTCAAAAAGTTTGTGTGAACAAATACAATTTATCGAAGCAAATTTCGTTAGCCTTTCTTGTCAAATATTTTGAATTAGAGAGCTTGAAACATGTCGTCTAATGCATCGGAAGTCTCAATCAATATTTTATCATCCGTTCTTTTCTGTTACAGACAGCACAAATCCAATTTCAGAATTATAATTTATATTTTGCCCGTGAGAAAAATTTATTTTAATGTCATCGTTAACAATTAATAACAATGTCGTCATTGTGGACCTTATATATTTTAAATATCAATAACTTATAACGAAATTGACAGCCAGTGTAACTTATAATTCCTTATTTCTTTAACATTTTAAAGTCTCAAGCATAATGGTATTTTGTATAATATGAAAAATATTCCATAGGTGATTTTTTAGCAAGAAAAATTACACTTTTGGCTAATGTTGACGATGTAACTACCAATCACCTACAATAATTACCTAATGTTGTAGGCTACCAAAAACATACGTTACATTAATGGCATAAATAATTTTTATGAATATACCAAGAATAATGGTACACAACATAAAATTAAGCGTTGATGAGCACATTTTATTTAGCTCTTAAATGATTAGACATTTTTGCCGGAGTGCCGTCACGAGTAAGATGAAATAAAAAATTTTATTCAAATTAGTCTCGTTAAATCTTAAAGTTAAATTGGCGCTTTAATGTAACTAATTAACTTCTTTTTCATTAAAAAAGTTTTCCACACAAACAAAGCCAATTATGATTTTTTTTTCATTTTAATGAAGATCAGTTTTGAATTATTTGTTTTGCATTAAATTTAGGCGGTAACAAAAATTCATATCCCGACTCTTCTTATTTTAGTTCCTTGCTGTAGTAAATATTTTACATGTAAATTACTATAAGAAAAATGTAAGTTTCTTAATTTCTCAGTTAAAATAAATTACATAAAATTACAGAAATCGGACGGTGGTCTATAATCTAAAAGAAGAGGGCATTTAAATTGTTCAAAATCTATTAAGGGCGAATCTGATAACTCAAATTAGTATAAAAATATTTCTATTAAACTTTTTGAACCTATATTTGTATTATTTTCTAGGGAATGTGCTAAAGTAATTCTTACTATGCGATAACATTTTTACGGCCTGTTATTTAAATCAGGACCTCATAATATTTTGTATCAAGTCAAATTTTTTATAATATTTATCTGTTTAATTCTAAAAGTCTTCATGTATATTGTGACGTTAACATTCAATAACTCACTCATTCAATCAACTCTAAAGTTTTCAATGTGCAACAAAACATTACAATTTTAATACATTCCCTAGATGAATGTATGTAGTTTATTTTAATAACAATTTTATTCATGTAAGTCTACTGTATTTTTTCTCTAACTGCTTGAAAATAATTTTTTAAAAATTGTTAAAAGTTCACTTTAAATTGTGAATTTTGTAAAATTTAAATAATTTGTTTTAAATATTACTGGTTATGCATTAATATAAATTAATATTGGTCCCTAAAACAATATTTATAATGTTTTATTGTGATACTAAAAAAAAACAGATTTGAACGTGTTTAGATACCTTAAGTTCCAATAATCGTTATATTCCTAATTCACGTATTAAATGCATAAAATTCCACACGTGTCATGTAATTAAATAATTTTGTATTATATTTTATCAACTAAGCAGATTAATGATACAAAATTCTTGTTAGAACTATTCTCGAAAAAGTTCGGTAAAAGAGCTAATTCTCTCAGTGTAAGTGTTAAATTAAATTAGCATACCGCTCTGGTAACCTTAATTTTGACTTGAAGAGTGCGGGAATCAAACAATCGGTACTCTCACATACATCAAACAAAAAGGGCCGATGAAGTGTTAACAATGTCTAATTACAAAAGTTCCATCATGTCCTCAGCGACAAGGACTTAATCCCTTTGTCTCGGAACGAGACCTGTCGAAGCAAATAAGGGTAACATGAAAGAACTAATGCAAAGCCTAACTTCCTTGAAGAACATGAGGATTTTCGGAAAATAAATTAAAACTGTAAGATTGTCTTAGTTTTAACTGTCACTGGTAATATTCAATTGGGAAAGATTTTTAAAAGCAAATGCTTTGTCCTTGATACATTCCTAAGCATTTTAGTATAAGTTTGTCTTTGGAATTTTGGAAGTTAAGATTTAGTGACGTTAAATTTTTTTAATGCTTACACTTTAAGATTTAATCTAATCTCCATCCTATCAACTAAACTGTATAAATTACTATTGCTTTTTACTATTTATTTTTCAGAAACGTTTTATTTATATTTAATCTATTAAGTTAAAAAAAAATATTTTTTACATGACAGCAATATGAAATACAAGTTATATCAAATACATACTCAAAACCGTATAACTAGCTTGTGTAAATGTACATTCAATTATTTATAATTGATAAAATTCTAAATTTATGCCTTAGATCTATATTTTATCTTTCGATCTAAATTTATATTATCATATACCGGAATTCCTCATTAAAATCATTTTGCAGTTTAAAAATCTTAAGACCAAATTTTTTCCTGCAAAATAGTACTTTTAAAGCCAAAAAAAAAAAAAAAAATTACCAAACACATTTTCTGGTTTTAAGTTCACCTTTTCTTTTTTTTTATATGTTCAACGAAACGTTACAAATAACCACGGCTAAAGAAAATGCCTCAATTGCGAACTGAAAACCCAGGAAAGTATTATGTATGTGAAAGTGACTACTAAGTAAGTTTAAAGCTGCTTAAAGTGGTTGAATATAGCGTAGAAGGAAATGAATTATATATATTTAACTATATTAATTTAGCTTTATATACATCTAAAAGTAAAACCTCGAATAATACTTTATAATTAGAGTTTTAGATGTGTGTGTGTATTCATAAACAGAAAAATTTTGCAGCGCATTCTATTTTAACTATAAAACAATCAAAGGCTTAAGTATATTCAATGACTGTTCTAATTTTGCATGTTTTGTGACATTGTAGCAGTTGATGTAATTGCAGTACAAGAGCGTAAATGACTTTCGGGGATGCATAGGCTTTAAGCTTAATCGAAACCCATGTCCATTCAACTGGAATTTCCGAGCTGAAATTCAATACAACCTTCAATTAAGCAATATTCTGGGAATTACATTCTCTATTTCAATTCAAATACTCTTCAAAGCATTATATAATCGATTATATAATTTTGCATCAGTCTTCAAAAATGTTGTTAAACCATTTATATCATTTCATTTTGTACGTCAATTACATGTATTTTAATATATAACACGATATAAGTATGCATGTCAAGTACGCATAAAAAACATGGAAAATTATATTAAGAGTGATCAGCATTATAATTCTCTTTAAGACGTGCAAAGCATTAATATATTTTTATTAGCTAGTAAAGTAATTACGTGTGGCACTTAAGTCTTTCAACCAATTTTCAAAATATTCTTTAAATTTATTCTAAGTTTTTTCCCCTCGCATTACAAAGTAGTATTTTCTTTTAATTCATTGCTTCAATGTGTATAATTTTCTCCTTGGTTGATCTTGGAAATGTTTAATACGAATTTGTTAATATGTATATATTTCAGGGTTAAAATGTTTTAAAAGAAGGGTCCTTAAGAAGCTCACATAAAAATATTAAAACATTTAAAATTTCCATGTATATACTGTATTATTTATATACTGTGTGTGATTATAACTATAAGTTCTTATTAACGTTTCAAATATTATTTTTCTTCTTTATTATGTACATGTAGCTCAGTCTTTTCAATGTATTAAACAAATAAAAAAAGTAACCGAATATTCTTTTAAAGTAAAACAAAAAAAGAAATGATACTTTTGAAATATTTGCAAAAAATATTGTATTAAGAAAGCTTAATAGGTTTAATAACAGCCAAAGAAACAAAATTTTAAACTCGTTTAATTGTCCTTGAACTAAGTTGACATTACATGAGTAAATGCTACAGTATCAAAGAAGTTGCCATGAAGGAAGACAAAAAAAGACAAATATTTTTCCGATTTCCTATTCAAATATTCATTATTAAATATGTATGTTCTGTTGTCCTGAGCCTTCTCTGAAGTTATTTTTTGACTACTTAGAATTGTTAATATTCTACAAAGAATAAATCGATATGCTTCGGTTGCAGTTTTTTTGCTTGTTATGTAAAAGAATGTTTATGTGAAGCTTATATACAAAGTAGACTATTTTTCAATTTACATTGCTTAGCAATCATAGACTGTTATTGATTTTGTACAAGAATTTCTTGATAATTATAAATCAATAATATTTTCAGTTTCATATTTTTTTCCAGAATCTAAGAACCCTTTAAATACAATTTTATTTAGTTTTTATGAAGCTAAATAAACAATAACCAGTCACGTACATCAAAATAAATGAATTTACTTCGCATTTAAATTGTAAAATATAACGTAAGAAAACTTATTTTTAATTCTTCAAAAAGTTATTATTCAAAACTTGGATTTAAAATTGATAGAGGCCTTTATTAAACAATTTGATATAGAAAATAAATTTATTGGTAAGACTATGAAATAAACATAACTTGACTTAATCTTAATTGTATTAATGTGAGTTAGAAGATAATTAGAATAGATTTAATTGGCATAAAAATAAAATTATTTTCCATAAATTAGAATTCTTAGGTTCTAAACTTTTTTACTAATGTTCTCCAAATTATTAAAAATTATTTTATAGTCAATATTAGCTTAAAGTGTTGTAATTATGTAAAAGAATATTCAAAAGAGTAATGGAATTTCAAAAGTATAAATGGAATATTCACACAAATCATACCATTTAAACTTTCCATTTAAAAGCTTATGACGCGATAAATAAACTCTACATTTTCTTAGAGTTTTTAAACTTCATTTCTGTGAATTATTTTGAGTATTTTAAGACATTACAAATAAATGAGAGCTTAAGATTGTTAATTCTTTTAAATTCCACTGATTCATTTACATAAAAATGTTAACATTATTAGTCCAGTTATCTATAACCTCTCAAATATAAAGCAATGAGATAATAACGATAACGATTATTTTAGAGATCTTTTTTTTCCTTTTATTTACATTAAGAGTTTTATTTTAGTAGTTGATTACTCTGATACCAGAAAAGTTTATAGATGAGGAAAAATGATTATTTCAAAATAAATTTCAATACACTAAAATTTAAATCCGTTTTATTACGTTTGTTAGAACTATGCTAATATATAAAAAGTATACTAAATTAAAGCTATATTATATAATTAATCTTTTGATTAATATCAAAGAAATGTAAAAACAAAAAATACATACTAATAAATAAAATTTTACACAAAATAAAGGTAATTTTCTTGTGCTTACATGGGTTTGCAGGTTTAAAAAATAGTTTGATAAACCCATGCAACTAGAAAGCTGTTATATTTGATAGAACTTTTAAAATTAAATTTTTATGTACGGCTCTTTGATATATTTAAGTAAAAGTTTCAATAAAGAATTAACCTACCTAATTTGTTCTTTAGCCCATGGTTCACATTCACTGGATCATTCTCATTAAATCGGTATAAATGAAACCTTTTGGGGTTTGGAAGAGATTTCAAAATATCATCCCATCCTGGCGTCATCCACTGACCAACTAAGGAATCATAAACTCTATCACCAAAATGTATAAGTCCAGTCATTGGATCCAGTAGGCCACCTTGAAAATCTACAGGCAAATAAAAATTAGGATTGGAATCGAAAAGAACATGTCCGTATGGTCCTCGATGTATCTCCTTGACCACATCTCCATAAACATCATATACTAACAGGGGGCTACCAGTATGATCAGTGGCTATGTAGAAGCTCTCTTTATTCAGGAGTATGAACATAGGATAGTTTCTGTCGTCATACATTAAAGTGATTGTACGACCATCAGCATTGTTGTAGATATGTGTAACAGAAAATGGCTGCTCTGTATCAGCGTAAAAGAATTGCGTTACATTCCCGACATTGTCCTTTCTTACTGATAGTCGTCCTCTTCCATCATAATAGTAGTCGATATCATACCTTCCAACTCTGAAAGCGCGTGTCAGCTGTCTTTTAGTGTTGTAAACCAATCTTTCTTCTCCTCTTTGTATGACGAAACCACGACCATCCAGGACATAAGGAGTTTCTCCAAAACTTACGATTCTGTCACCTGTGACGTGTTGTATATCGATTTTGTTACCCATGTACTGCATTGTGACCATGTTGCCATTTACATCATAGTGGAATTTCCAGTGATCTCTTCCTACCATTTCAACGAGTTGTCCGTCTTCATCGTAGGAATAGTTTTGCACTCGTACTTTTGACACGCCAAGATGTTTCATGTAAATTTTCGATTGAGTAACAGCATTTCGATTATCATATTGCATATCGATTCTGTATACCTAAGCAAACAAAGAAAAAAAGTTACTATAAGCATTTTTCATGTTTCTTAAACTCTATAAAGAACATTTAACTCCAAATGCAAGACCAGAATTAAAACGTAAAAATGGTGTTTAAGAGCAATAATAAAATGTTTAAATGTAGGATTTAGCTATGTGATAATTTTCAGTGTAAATAACAACTCTTCAAACAAAGACATAGACAAAAAATAGTACTACTTTCACGCACATTATTGAAAAATTGGTTAAGAAACGAACATAAGAATACTGAACTGATTAAATATAGTTGAACATACGCTATTTTAAGCAAATTACTTATAAAATCGTGGCTAAACTAAAAGCTAAACTCAATAGCTCAACATCCCATCTAAGTTTTCTTGAGCTTGGCACTAAGCTGCTTGAGCAGGTGTTCCGATCAGGTGGTCAGTCTTACACAACCCCCCCCCCAGTGTTTAGTTCCCAAACACGCTTGGTACTCATTCATCGGTCCATTGAAGGGATGAAAAGCTGAGTCGACCCTGCCCAGCCCGGTTTTACTTTTATTATTATTAAAAACAATTATAAAATCTTCGTGCATTACGAAGTATCACACGGGGCTCATAGAAGTAAGTGTTAATCACACATTACAAAGGAATGAAGGGAAAAAATCCCTTGAGGTTTATGAAGGATTACAAATATTTATACAACGAATTCACAGAACTTTTTTAAAAGTACTTCTAGTGGAAAGAATTTGGTGAATATTCGGAGGCCAATTTACATTAAATCCCTTGAAAGCCAGTCTCAGGATGTTTCGATCTCTTTTAAACTTGAAACACTGAAGGAGCACATGTTTTACATTCTCCGCACCACCCATATCACAATCACACGAAGGTGATGGAACTAAATTAAATTTGTTCAAGTAGCTCTTAAAGTTACCATGACCAGTTAGAAATTGTGTTATTTTGTATTTAGTATAACCCCGAACCTGTGGCGTGGAAGCGCGATACGCTAGCACTCAACCACTGTGCTTCAAAACCGTGACAATAATCTTATTTCATTCAATTCCTTTAAGAGGAGATTTTGAGTCAATAATATTCAGAATATTGAATTTCGTTGAAAAATTTGAAGCTCAAACATAAAACTAAGTTTCATCAAATCCTTCTAAATGCTATCAATAAGATACAATATCAGAAAATTTAAGCTAAAATTTTCAAAACTAATAATTTTAAAGTGGCCTTACCTCTTTATCGCTAATGACTATTGATAGAAACTTGAGCCGGTACAGAGAATCTATCTGTCTGGTAACGGAGGCAACGCCATCAGATATAATAGATTCATTGTGCAGCCGTTCGTAACAGCGGAAGGGACCTATCTGCTCCTTTCGGCCTGTTGTCAAATTGGTGGAGAATTCCAACGGAAGTAGCTGAGCATTCCCAATCTTTGGAATAATCATGACTAGCCTTTGCATGCTGTCGTAGGAATAGGTAAACACTGCATTCGTCAGGAGAAAAGGGCTGTTGAATTTCATTTTCCAACGGATTAAAGATGAACCTTTGTAAAGCAAAAGTTAACCATTAGTGGGCAGAATTTAGTTGCTCGCACTAAAGATAGATTTATGGTATTTATGTAGATATATTGAAAAGGAAATTTCAGTCATTCAATTCCAATTTCTATTCATTACAAGGTACATTTAAAGCTAAACATATTGATAATTTATGGAGTTATGTAACTAACAAACGTAATAAAACCAAAAATATCTGGAAATGAATATTATGAAGCAGATCTGACTCCTTTTTAATTTTTAATTTCACTTCTTAATGTTAATTTTTTAATTAAAAAAATGCGGTATTGTCCTTTTTTAAAAAAATTTAAATTACATTACTTTTAAAATATTTCACCATTTCTATAATTTTATTTTTAATTTACGGAAAATGCGTAACCATCTTGTATAGAAACTTAAACATTCAGTCCAAATAAGTTACACATCAGGGAATCTTTAGTCATTACAAAACTAAATCTCGTGATTAATAAATAATATGGATCTTGAGATAGCCTTATTTATTAAAATTTCCCAAAGGGAAGTTAAAATATTAGTTACCTTACTCGCATTTCGTTTCATCTTATTTATTTAGCATTTCGGAATTGCAAGGAAGTATACGATGAACATAGTGTGTTAGAAAAGTATACTTGTATATTAACCCCAAAAGGAAAATAAATTATATTTGTATTGAATTTCAATCTTCTCGGTAGTATATTAAAAAAAATCGTGCATTTTATACATAGAGAGAGAATTCAAGCCAATGCTCTAGACTAAACATTAAATTTCCTCTTTTAGCTTTTGGGATGTAAGGTCACTACTCTTCATTTGAAGACCATGTCACCCATTGTTGTGAATAAAAATGATTTGTGTTAATGAGTGGCTGCATGGCGCCACGTTTTTGTAACTGTGAAGTGGTTCTGTGACGTCACTATGCTCTGTATATAAAACGGGTGAAGCAATCACGTGTACTTGCTCGCTCGGCAGTTCTTAATAAAGTTAGTTTCTTTCAATTGCTAGCTGATGAATGAATCACTTTCCACCAACGCCCAGCATCTGGTAGATGCAGCCCACAGAACTTAAGAATTAATTGTGTTCCTAACATAATTAGTGGCGCCCAACGTGGGGCGAGGCTGTTTGTTGGAGGTGAAACTGAAACCGAATCACGAACTATTGAACTTTGAAATTTTTGAAATATAAAAATGGAAGTGACTGCGTTGAAGGCGCAAAGAAAAGGGCTGAGAACAGCATTTTCTCTCAGTCTGAAGAAAATTGAAACCGAATTGAGGAAAGAAGACATCGATATGAATCTACTTTCGATTCTGAAAACTCAAATCATGGATAAATTCCAGAGACTTGACTCTTGTCAGAATCAAATTTCTGAACAACTCTTGGAAATGAAAGATGCCGAGCAAGAATATTTGGATGATATGGAAGACGCAGAAAACTACCGTGACCGCTATATCGAAATGTATTCCCGAGTAGATTCGAAAATACAAGAAACTGCTATTCCAACCGAAACTGAAAAGAGAAGTTTCAAATTACCGAAAATTGAATTGAAAAGGTTCAGTGGCGAAGCTAAAGACTTTTGGCCTTTTGGAGTCAATTTCAGAAAATTCATAATGATAAAAGCATCGCGCCGGAGGATAAGATGCAATATTTATTGCAATCCGTAGAACCAAAATCGAAAGCAGAACGATTAGTGTTGAGTTTCCCAGCGACGGCGGAAAATTACCCTAAAGCCATTGATCAATTAAAAGAGAGATACGGCCGTGAAGACTTGCTCGTACAAATTTACGTACGTGAACTGTTAAGTTTAGTTATGAAGAACGCTGCGTCTGGAAGAACGAAAACTGATTTGTCCGCCTTGTACGACGAACTCGAAGGAAAATTACGATCGTTGGAGAGAGCCTTGGACGAACGCAAGAAAAATATGGAGACTTTCTAACACCGTTGGTAGAATCCTGTTTACCCGAGGAAGTCCTGGTAGCCTGGGAAAGAAAACGGAATAATGAAACAGAAGTCAAAGGATCACGAAATCTAGAACATTTAATGACTTTCCTTCGCCTGGAAGTTCAAGGGGAAGAAATGGTGCAACTGGCTAAATCCGGTTTCGGCCCTACTATCCGAAAGAGAGATCCCCCAACCGAAAGGATGAAAACAACTGAATTAATGACTGCATCAGCACTGGTGAGTTCTGAAAGTGCTTCAGGTAAGAAAGTTAATAACTGTATTTTTTGTGAGAAATATCATCCGAGTGAAAAATGTTATAATGCTAGAAAAATGTCTTTTATTGCTAAGAAACAATTATTATTAAGAAAAGGTGCTTGTTTTATATGTTTAAATAGATCTGGTCATTTAAGTAAAAATTGTGATGTTAAACATACCATTAAGTGTTCTAAATGTAATTATTCCCATTTTGAAATTATGTGTCCAAAATTAGATAAAAATTATGATCAAAAATGTTCCATAAAAACTGAGAATTCTCTATCAAGTAACTGCAACAGAAACGAAAGTATATACTTTCAAACTCTCTGCGTTTTCATTCGGATCAAGGGTCGGGAAAAGAAAGTGCGAGTTCTCATTGATTCCGCTTGTGAAAATAGCTATATCAGTGAAAGTGTTACTAGTATTTTGAAGGCCACTCCACTTAGAGAGGAAACTATAATTCATTCTCTGTTCGGAGGGATGAATCGAAACCTAAATATCACGGTGTGTTTTCTATTGAGGTTAGTGATTTAAAACGCTCTTATGTATGTAGTTTTGAAGCGCTATCGGAAAAGAAAATATGTGGATTTATTTCTAAGATTGAGGATAAGCGTATTCTAAATGAGTTAAAGAATAAGGAAATTATTTTATCGGATTTAAATTGTAAGGAAACTGAAATTGGACTTTTGATTGGGGCTGATAATATAGGAAAATTATTAACTGGGAACTTAATAGAATTAGATTCTGGCTTAACAGCTATTGAAACTAAACTAGGATGGACGGTAATTGGAAAATTAAGTTCAAACGTTAAAAACGAGATGTTAACGACATCGTCGTTGCATGTAAGGAATGTTAGTGTTAAAGAATTATGGGAGCTAGATGTTTTAGGAATAACTGATCCCTTACTTAATGAAAATACTAGAGAAAATTTTGATTTAACCGATTTTAAGAATAAAATGAAAATTCTTCCCGATGGAAGATATGAAGTGACACTCCCATGGAAATGTAACTCTGAGAATTTACCCAGTAACAAAGAACTAACGTGGAAAAGGCATTTACGGATGATAAATAAATTAAGAAACGGTAAATTTTTTGATGATTATAAAAGTGTGTTTAGGGAGTGGGAAGATTTAAATATCATTGAACGTGTGCCGGAGGTAGAATTGAACAATGAATGTCATTATTTACCTCATAGGCCAGTGATTAAATTAGATAGTGCGACAATAAAATACGTCCAGTATTTGACGCCTCCGCCATGAAAAGGGAAACCATCTTTGAACGACTGTTTATGTAAAGGCGTAACCTTATTGAACTAATACCTGACATTTTAGATCGTTTTAGAATTTATCCAATTGGAATTGTAGCCGATATTGAAAAGGCTTTTTTGATGCTATATGTTGCACCGAAAGATAGAGATTATCTCAGATTTTATTTCCCATGCAATGAAAAACAATTAGTGTACAGACATTGTCGAGTTGTATTTGGGGTGTCTTCAGCCCTTACTTATTGAATGCATCTATTATGCATCTTTTAGAAAACTGTAGTCCTGAATATAAGGAAGTTGCACAAAAGTTAAAATCTTCTTTTTATGTTGATAATTGTGTAGCTGGTGTTTTCAGTGTGATGAAATAGAGATATTTATTGAGAAGACTAAATTAATTATGTCGAAAGGATGTTTTAATTTACGTACTTTTGAGAGCAATGTGGCAAGTAGAAGTGTTGATAAACACTCAGGCGAAACTTTTATTTTGGGTATCATTTGGGACTTTGGATAATGATGTTTTGAAATGTTGCACGAATTTCGAATCATTAACGTGCGAAACGAAAATAACCAAACGATTAGTTTTGTCTACTGTACAAAAAGTTTTTGATCCATTGGGATGTTGGCGCCTTCTACATTGCTTCCAAATTAATACTACAGGAACTATGGGAAATGAAAATTGCATGGGATCAGGAACTACCTCAGAATATTGTAAATAAATTTATGAAATGGTATAAGGAAATTCAAATTTTAAAAGATGTAACTGTGCCACGTTGTATGAAAATTGATATTTTAACTGAATTACATGTATTTGTTGATGCAAGCAAGGGGTATATGCGGGTTGCGTCTTTGTTCGATAATAGTTGATTCTAGAGTTAGCGTAATTCTCATTAGAGCGAAGTCTATATAGAGTCGCTCCTCTCAAACCTTTGAGTATACCGCGTTTGGAACTAATGGCTTGCTGTATAGGTGCTCGACTTTTAAATTCTATTTTGAAAGCGCTTAATATGCCGGACTTGAAAGTTACTCTTTTGGTCCGATTCTACAACAGCACTTTGGTGGATTAAGAAATATAGAAATTGGTCAGTTTTTTGTAGCTAATAGGGTAAAGGAAATTAGACAACTGACTCAAATTCATCATGGAAATATGTCCCAGGAAACATGAATATCGCGGATTTACTATCCGTGGTTGTTCTCCACGAGAAATGCTTAATTCTAGATGGTGGGAGGGGCCGTCCTGGTTGAAACAAAATTCGGAATTTTGGCCAGATGGTGAAATCAGTTGCGAACCTCAAGAAGTTAACGTGGAGATAAAGAAAACTAGAAATGCGAATGTTGATCTAGCAAACGATGCACCCCCTTGCTTTTATGTAATGTGTCTGATTATGATAAAATGATTAGAGTATTTGCTTGGGTT
>BMAO01024216.1:0-30796 GCA_019973975.1 Trichonephila clavata
ATATATATATATTAGGGAGAGCGTGAACTAATTGCAGGAATTGAAAAAAAGAGCATGATTTGTCTGCATTGTTGTAACAATGCACACCTGGTTTGGCTAGTTTGGCTGAAAAACCAGTTTTTTGACGCCAACTTTTGTCATTGTTTTAACAGTTATATTGTTACAACAAAGGAGACGAATCTAAGTTAGTGTCGGAAACGGTAATAATTAATTTAAATAAATTTAGTTAATGATTTAATATTTGATAAAACTATATTAACATCAAGTGTCATCACTACATGTTTAAAAAAATTATTTGAGCATGATTGGATGGATAGAAAGTATTTTATTAAACAATTGAAAATTTGAACAAGATAAATATATATATATATATATATATATATATATATATATATATATATATATAAAATATGTGTGTGTATATATATATATAGAAAGAGTGAGCTAATAGTAAAGAATTGATAAAAAACATTTGAAACTAATTTGCCAAGAAAACCACATTACACAGTTATTCTTTGATATATGCGCCGATGATTTGAAGTTTGTATAAGCCAATAATCTGTCACAAATGTAACTATAAAGGACCAATTAACCCGCTTGTATAAATACTGCTGCACAAACATTAGTTTGTAAACGCAAATATATTCTCAATCAATAAAACTGGAACAACGAATATATATAATATGTATGCAAAAGGAAAAGATATAAAAAAAAGGAACATCATCCAGGTTAAAATGTATATTCAGCTGAACGATTGTTTTTGGTGAAGTGAAACAAAGCAAATAAGGGTCTTCTTAATTAAATATTTGATTATCCTTCTTTATTTGCTTGCGAATTACCTGTGAGGGAACCTTAGGGACTCTATCATTCAATCTGCATAGTGTTGAATCTTTTATTAACCACGCATGAGGGAAGATTAATAATGCAAACTGAGTTATAAAATTTGGCGAGAAGGATGAATTTTTCATTCGTTATCGTCTAAACAAGTTCTAGTGAGTATTGTGAAAATGGAATACAGTATTGTTACAATCCTATATCGTTCTAATTGAAAACATGACTTTTGTTTGCCGGAATAAACGTTTATTAGTTTTGTTAACACACCTATTACAAATACACTTGACCATATGAACCTTCTTCTGACATCTTGTTTCACCCCCGGTCTCTACAATCTTTCTTCAGCTTCCATTCTTCTTGTCAGAAGAAAAACCAGTTCCTTCATGCAACAGCGCCCTCTGTTGATCAACCAGATTATGTTTGCATGCTAATTCTTTACAGTATGTAAAATTTTTATGTGCTTATATATACAGCGAGAGAAGAAAAGCGATTCATTCACTCACGCATCTCTAGATCTTGATCTGTTAGGCCGACAAGCTCTTGAAGTTTGACAGGCATGTGTCTTTATGTTAGTGGAGATGTCTTAGAACGTGTTTTGTGGAAATGATTTTTTGAACTATATATTTAACTTTTTAATTAACGAAACATCCAAACGAACAGTGTAACAGTGTAAAAATCATGCGGTAACGCTGGAGGGGGAAATATAAAAAAAATGCTTCTTGTAAATTTTTTCTTTAAAGCAGTGTAAAACACTTTTCCCGAAGATAATTGCTGCAGTTTTTTGCTCATTCGTGATAATTTTTAGAATCGTTGATTTATTGGTAGTTGGTGTAAAAGGGCTTATCGTGCTGGAGAGTTGTGTTCTTACAATAAGAGTAATGCAACCTCTGACAATAAAGTTCGTGAAGTCAGAATGGCTGATCCGGGAACACCGGCGAAACAAAACGCTGCATCAATTTATTGTCTCAAAAACAGTACTCATTAGACTAAAAATACAATTAGTTATTATACGTTTACAAAAGTCAGTTTTAGAAAATGAACGTGAGTGCACTCGAAAAAGAATTGATAGAATAAAATAAAATGTGAAAATGAAAGTAAAACCTAATCTTATAGTCTGATCATACAAAAGAATTCGTTATAGAACTATGGAGTGACAATTTCACACCACTATAGTTTTATATTAATTCAACGCATAACGTGAAAGATATGCAACTTTTTTAATTAATTTTTCTCTTTTTAATTGCAAAATGAGTTTTACGGCGTGTTTTATTATTTTTACAATCGTATTACAAGCTACTATTATTTTTCTAAATGTTCTGTAAGTGCTAAAATTTATTTACTACATTTCTCGCATACTTTGGTTAGTACTTAGCTTAGCGCTTATAACAAATACGGAACTTTTTCTCTGAATTCTTCTAGTTTTTTTTATCCTTTACCTCAGCGTTGTAGTCCAGCAAAAAACCGTGCATTTAGCTCTGCTGGCCCCAAATAATGGTTTTCCATTATTTTGATCTGAGGAGAGGGAAAAAAGGGGCTTCAATCTCTGAATCCCCCCCTCCCCTTGTCTCATTTAGTCGTGAGCATGAAAAATAATTGCTGTTGGTTTCCACATTCCACCGTTCCCGTTGGCAACAGTTTGGCGAAGGTAACTGTTTCTGACCTTCTAAAAGGCAACAACGTTGGAACAAACATTCTTCCAAAGTTGTTCGCTAATGCCGTTTGGAACTTCGGTAGAGACATTATGAAAACGATTCTTAAACACTCCCCTATTTATGCTACTTCTTTGACGCTTCTGTACTATAAAGTACTGTACTATTCTGTACTACTGTATCAGTTTCTTTGCTCGTTTTTGTTTGGATAGTATATTGAGTAAATAAGAATAACTTATATACCACGCAAATATATTCTTAAAGTGCTTTTTTTCAATATTCAGAATGGATATTTCAAGTTTGAAGTTACATTTTATATTGAATATGAATCTATACAACATAGAAGCCATTGTATTTGTTTACAGTTAATATTATTCTATCATGTGAGTGCGGGTTTTATGAATTTAATTAAATTATTTCTCAAATAATTTATGTAAATTATTTGAGAAATAATCACTTTTTTTAGAATAAGAATTTTAAGTCTCTTGTTGATTATTAAATAAAACCCTGTTAATACGTACGCTGTAAACTTGAACTGAACTCAAAGTAGGAATAATTCATCTCTTTGAAAATGACTAACTACATCATAAAATTCTGAGCTAATTTAAATGAATTATGAAAGTTTATTTTTGATTTTTCATTAGTTTTATTGAAAACACTTAGTGTTATGTGTTATAGTGCATTCTTCACCTTCATTGGCTAGTTCAGTTTTACTTTACTCTTTTTATTTATTTTCCTATTTTCAACAATTTAATCCATTTTTTCTTTTAAAATCCTTTAAAAATATATTGCTTTTACCACTGATATGTTTCTTTTTCAAAATAATTCATTTAAGTTTTGATTGGACATTTATGTAAAATTACTTAATTAATGAAATAAATTTTGCAAATTTTGAATCGAAATACTGTATTTAGTCGTAAACAGAAAAATGATATTCATTCTTATATCAATTCTAATTTCTGTCTGTTGACCCTCCAGTAACTAAATAAAACGAGTATCAATTGCTTCAAATTATGTGGCTTAATGCAGTGCTTCTCAAACTTTCAATATCTGCGACCCAATATTCAATCATAATTTTCATCGCCCCCCCCCTCTCAAAACAATAACAATGTATTAAATTCAAAAATACTATACTTAGACGCGAAACCAATATTTTGACTTAAACCTCTAAAGTACCACCAGGGTATATAAATATCTCACTCAGCCAGTGGGTTAATTGCCCCGGGCGTATATATATTTCTTTCCGAAGTACTATCTTTTTTGTGAACTACTATCCATTAAATTATTTCGAAGGCTTTGGAATGCAATAAAATAATTTAGAAATTGTTTGCGAAGGATTTGCTTATTTCAGAGTATTTACTTATTTATTCCTTTTCTACCCCCCTCTCCCTTCTTCCCCATTATACCACATACGCTCCACTATATGTTAAAAGGTTGACATTGGGGAATGAATCACATAATTTTTATATCAGCCTTTAAGGTTTTAATTATAAACCGTACAAATTATATATATATCAAGATAAGTGTTAATTTTTGTATATAATTTTATATATGACAAGCTCATGGAGGCACCGGTAATTATTCAACTTGTTTTAACGTAGTAATGTTAAATTAATTATAAAATACATTATGCAGTACTGATACATTTATAAGTATATTATATCAGTGTAAATGTGTATTTTTTATTATGTCAGAATGTAGCTTGTTTGTTTACTTTCTGTAAATTAGCAATTTTTAAATAATCTTTTTATTTCCGACACGCTCGTACCCCCCTCGTTGGGTTATCACGGTCCCCTAAGGGAGTGCGCTCCACAGTTTGAGAAACACTGGCTTAATGCATTTATATTGATACACAGTAGTCGGTTTAAAGAAAAAAAAGTAGAATTTATCTCGGTTGTGTTATATTACGTTTAGGGGTCACGTCGTTAGAATGCAGAATCCGCCAGCCGGTTATTTTGGAAATCCCAACATGACTGGCGATAGTCTGCATCCTATTACCGAGATTGTTCTGTACCAGATCCATCACACAGTCTTCTCTTTGTTGCACTTTCTTACTCTTCACTCACGTTCCTGGCGTGACCGCGATGAAGGATCATCGGCCAAACAATCTCTGATGCAAGCGTGCAAAGAAAGCGTGGCAGTGAGTTTCCCTGCTGGGATACATTAAGCGTACAACCCCTGTGCGTCTAGTCCATTACAATCAGCAGTCTCCTATTCCAGATGTATATCAGTGAACTCAGCATTCGTGTAACGTTTCATTCTACTACCAATTTGTCAGTAGGCGAAATGAATCCTCATAGCCAGTGTGGCAGCAAAAACTGTGTGCATGCACCATCATCTGATGCTTCGGTTTACAAAGAGGCATCTAGACCAACTTGCGGCACGCATGCCTTAGTGAGGCACGGCTGAGCAGTGGCGGATCAAGCGGGTGTCGGACCTGACGGCCGCCAGGGGCCCCCAGCGCTGGTAGGGGCCCAAGCTTGATGAGTGCAAAGGCCAGCGACAAACCAACCACGCCACCTTGGAACAAGAAATGAAAAGAAAACAAAGATACAATGAAACCCCTGCTAGAAATTTATCGAGATGCAAAACAAATCCTAAAGTAGAAAAACTTTTGAAAATATTTTTAACAATACCGAAATCGAATGCATCAGGTGAATGATCTTTTTTAGTTTTAAAACGTGTTAAAAAAATTCAAGAAGTACTATGGGAGAAAAGACACAAATTGAACAAAAAGGCCATATTATATACAGAATAAAATGTATTGGACAAAATAGATATGGTAAAAATAATTGATGACTTGCCAAAGAGATATCAAACTGTATAGCAAAACTGTAAGGTCTTAAGTAAGGTTTTCAATTTTTTTCATACAGTTAAAATTTTTCTTTAGCCGATGAGCTTTTTTAGCAATATATTCTATTTTGAGAATTTAAAGTAGGCGACTCTTTTCACTATTTTAGTTTTTCAACTTTTAAGCCCATGGGCCTCAAACCTTTTACCGCCAGGGGCCTCCAACCATCTTAATCCACCTCTGCGGCTGAGTTGTAGTATTGACACGGGAAGACTTATTAAAAATTTCGAAAGTATAATAATAAGTACTCTTTTTTTACTGTTTCATTGTAGCTGGTTGCTCAGACGAAACAAAACATCATAACTTATTTTAAATACATTTAATTAAATAGAATAATTTACAATAGAAAATTATAATGTAGGTAACCCTTCATTTTGTGTGCGTTTTTTTTCTAAAGGAAATACGGTCGTAAAATTCTGGAATTTGAGAGAGCGTGTTTTAAAATACATGGAAGAAAACAATCAACTGCCCAGGGAGTGCTTGCTTCTCTGGAATGAAGATAGGCCTTGAGATTTAGTTTTTCTTACCGATACTATAAGCTATTGTAATAATTCAAATTTAGGATTGCAAGGGAAATATTGTTCTTTTCCAATCCTGATTGATCATATATCTTCTTTTGTGAGCCATTTTTGCTTCTTTTTTTTATCTCGATTATGTAGAAAGAAGATAAACTGATACACACCTAAAGCAAACCGATTTTGTTACCATCTTTTGAGAACTAATCCTAATGTAGACGATCCAGCAAAGAATCTACAGTTTAAAAAACCACTTTAAGAAAGTGCTGACTGTTTAGTAACTATTTAGAATTAAATTTTTCTGGTTACTTATTTTTATTTTGTACTTAAGCGAACTGTTGAAACTGAAACAAAAATTTTAACAATAAAATGTAAGTTCGTATTTTTATCTTATTTATTGTATTATTTTTGAATTTACACTACTTAGACTTGCATAAAAATTCCATAGTAAGTCTTTAAGTAACATTTTTTCGCTTTTTCAAAATCTTTTGCTTGTAGGAAATGTTTGAAGTGGCACGCATATTTTTTTAATCAGATAGTGACACTTTTCCCGAAATGTTGGATACCCTTGGCGTACACCAATCATTGACTTCTCAGTATTTTTGCTGTACTAAAAATATTAAGCATGGTTTCTTTTCTTATTCTTATTCTTGTGTTGTCTTTCTAGTGTTTTGTAATTGTCTCTACCGCGCCAGGCAAGCGTTTGCGTCAATGCATTCTTATGTGATTTCCTAGCGTCTAGGTATAATCTCTCTCCTGTGAAAATTTGTAACCGCTATACTGATGCACTTAGTAGAATTATAGCTCCCAAATTGTTTAATATTTAAATAATTTCATAATTTTTAAGGTATCCGACTACTTGCGACACCTTTTTTTTTTTTTTTTTTAAATGGAGATATCGGTTTTTTTGGGGGGTTTTAGATTTGTTTAGTAAATTTTAAGAAAAATATGGTAAAATTAAGAAGAGAAACTGAAATTATTATTACTAAAATGGGAAAAAAATGGGTAAACATTTACAAAAAAATAGCACAAATTCTGTACCAAATGGGCGGCCATTCTGTACCAAAAGTTTATGAACAAATTTTCAATTTTTCAATTCTCATGTGTTGCTATGTTACTCATTTCTGAAATGACCTTCAGGAAAAGAGATATTTTAGTTTTTACAAAAACCAGAGCACTTTATCTTAGTTTTTACATGAAATTGCTTAAGAAAACAGTGATTATATTCACATAAGGGACTGTATAAGTTTTGTAATAAAACAGTGATGGATAAATCTGAAGATTAAAGCACTTCTACTATTATACAAAACATACGTAAAAAATTCAGCTAATTATTTTCAAAACTTTTTTAGTAATCGCTGTGTTCCCGCTTAAGTATTTAAAAAAAACACATCTCGAGTAAAACGCGTTTTAAATATATCTTGCTAAAAGTAATGCCATCTGCTTTTACTAAAACAATTATAGTTTTTGTTCTAGAGAACGTAAAATAATGTATATAAACTTGGTATTTTTATATATCTTATAAGATATAAAATCTAATAAGATGTAAGATGTAAAATAAAGTCATAAAAAAAATGTGTCAGTTTTTGGCAAAATTCACAATTTTAGAGTAGTCGGATACCTTAAAATCACTTTAATTTCACATTTAATTAAAATATAAAATTAATTTGCTCAGAAATATTTTAAAAACTATTTTATTCTAAAAATAATTGAATTCATTTATATCAAAAGCTTCTAAGCATTTAAAAATAGCTTAATTTTAGTTGCATTTGATACCTTTTAAAATTATTTAATTTAATTTTATGGCGTAAATTATTACATTTTATTGCATTCTGCAGAAGTAATTATATTCTAATTAACGATATATAAACCTGATAGAATAAAAAACTTCCACTAACTTAAGTTGTAATCTTTTGCTTCTGATTCGTAAATATCCAAAGTTTCATTTTTTAATGACTTAGACTATTAAATATTTCCACTGGGAAAATATTTCATATCTAAATAATGAATTTTTTACGGTTATGCTAAAATCAACTATATTAATTTTTTTATAGTTCTCTGCTTATTTATTTAAATTACCGTTAACCCAAACTATGTTTCTTACTCAAAAATTGTTAGTATATGCGGTAGTTTTTAAAACTTTTATACGTCGTAATTTATTACTGAGGTTTATCTAATTAAATAAATGTTTTTTGCACAGCATTTTTTCCACTCCGTTGATTTAATTCCATTAGAGAAGTTATATTCATTTCTTTATTTATGCTGATAAAAAAATTCTTTTTTTTTACCTCCCTCGTTTGCAGAGGGATAACAACATTAATTAAGGGCAATTTTTTTAAACTACAGACTTTATTTTTTCGCTAATTTAACCGTATTTATTTCGAAATGTGGTTAGAGGCTTGATATTTGTGCTAATAATTGCATCCGCTCTATCATTTCAAACTCGTGCAATATTAATTAATTGAGTATAAAAAGAGAGGATTCTTTTCCTTTGGTGTAAGTGCTAAAAATTGGCATTAATTATGGTTGCATGTTACATGCAAATATACCGTGCAATTGTACCGTAAAAAAAAATGGAATTTTTTTTGGTAGTGATTTCTAAAAGAAAATGTGTATCCTAATTAATATAACGTGTGCATAAGTGGATTATAATTACAAAGGTAGGAATAGCAATTAGCGTTGAGAAATTCGGAAGCCTGCTGTATTATTATCACATAAGTTGATAAATTAAGTTTAAAAAATGAAAGAGAAGAAAAGCAACTAGGGAGAAATAGCAGATTTTTCTGAGAACTCATTATTTGTAGTTCTTTTCAGCTTTAATTTATCTATAATAAGTATTTTTTTCTTCTCTATCAGCAAAACTGACAAATTATCAGCAAATCAATAAACAATTATAGCTCCCCGGTACAAATTGTTAAAATTTGGGCTCTATTATTTCTGTATTATCTTTCTCTATTAATGTTTCGGCATTTTGATGGGAAATTTTTCAAAATTTAAATAATACAACTTCTTGCGAAGTGTTTTTTCTTTAATTAAAAATTGAAATGAGATTTTGGTTTTAGATTTATTTTGTCAAATTTAAGAAGGAAGTTCTAAAATCGAAGAAAGGAAAAAAATTCATTTTATCAAAATCTGAAAAACATTGAGAAAAATTTATTTATAAAAAATTCATTAATGGTGCCCTATCTATATAAAATGTTTTAAACAATTTTTCAATTTTGATGGATTACATTGCTATTCGTTTTTAAAAGGATCTTTAGGATAAGAGATATTTGAATTTTCTACAAAAAATAGAGCGTTTTATTTTAAATAATGTTTGAAATTGCCTAAAAATCTCTGGTCATATTCACATAAGGGACTGTAAATTTTGTAATAATGCAGTGATTGATAAATCTGAAGGTAAAATCAATTCTACTTTTATACAGAACATACACAAAAATTTTCAGTAAATTGTTTTTAAAACTTCTTCAACAATCCTTGTCCGAATTTGAACATTTTCTGAAAAAAACACAACATATAGCTCACTGCAAACAATCATTGCATAAGTTGTGGAGTTGGTTTTTTTTTGGTAAGGATATCTTTTTCATTAAATAGGAAATATTCTTCACATAGTATCACTTGATGTAACAAAACAATGAATTGGTAATCGTGTGCGGTTCTCCTATTTAACAAATGGTGCTTTGAAAAAGCATTTTTATATTTTTAAAGAAAATTTGCTGAAAAATTAATTTGCGGAATGTGTTTAGGCAGCAAAAGATGTTTTATGTCTTAAATGATGTAAGCACACATATTAAATATGTGAATATAAAGACTGCTCCCAGCTCAAAATATTGTTAAATGGCCCTTTTAAGAGACATACATATGAAAAGAATATTTTTTTAGTCAAAATACTGAAAAAAGTTTCCTTCCAATGGGGAAATAATTTTTTTTTGTTCTACAGTACATGAGCCGAAAAATTTTCAGACGAAATGCAAAAACAAAAGAATTCTGTGGAGAAAATATTCGGGTGATATGAATTAAGAAAAAATTCTGTTTAAAAGCCTAAAAATTTTCTTATAGAAATAAAAGAAAAAAAGTTATAATTATCGCCTATTTGCTTTTTCGTTAGTCTCTTTTGAAGCTTTTCAATAAAAGGCTTTTTTTCAGAGCGAAATAAATTTCTATGAAACAAGGCTCTATTCAGAGACAATCTTTACGAAAAAGGTTATTTTCAAAGCAGAAAATCGCATAAAAATACTTTTTCCAGAACAAAAAAAAAAATTGCTTTTAAAATATCTTTTGGGGGCCAGTAAACTTATATAAAAAAGCTCTTTTATAGCTGAAAATTCCTACAAAAAAGGCCCTTTTTAGGGCCAAAAATTCGTACAAAATGGTTCTTTTTAGAGCCCAAAAATTTGTGTCCAGAAAGGCTCTTCTCGGAGTCAATATATTTATATAAAAGGCTATTTAAGAGCCAAAATTTCCTATGAAAAAAAGCCTTTTTTAAGAGCCAACAATTCTAATGAAAAAAGGCTCTTTTCAGAGCCAAAAATTCCAAAAAAAGGCTCTTTTAAGAGCCAAACACTCCTATGAAAAGGGCTCTTTTAAGAGCCAAACATTTATATAAAAAAGGCTCTTTTAAGAGCCAATAATTCCAATAAAAAAGGCTCTTTTCAGAGCCCAAAAATTCCCATGAAAAAGGCTCTTCTAAGAGCTAATCATTCCTATGAAAAAAGGCTCTTTTAAGAGCCAAAAATTCCAATGAAAAAAGGCTCTTTTCAGAGCCAATAAATTTTTATAAAAGGCTCTTTTAAGAGCCACAAATTCCTATGGAAAAAGGCTCTTTTAAGAGCCAAACACTCCTATGAAAAAGGCTCTTTTAAGAGCCAAACTTTCTTATGAAAAAAGGCTCTTTTAAGAGCCAATAATTCCAATAAAAAAGGCTCTTTTCAGAGCCCAAAAATTCCCATGAAAAAGGCTCTTCTAAGAGCTAATCATTCCTATGAAAAAAAGGCTCTTTTAAGAGCCAAAAATTCCAATGTAAAAAAGGCTCTTTTCAGAGCCAATAAATTTTTATAAAAGGCTCTTTTAAGAGCCACAAATTCCTATGAAAAAAGGCTCTTTTAAGAGCCAAACACTCCTATGAAAAAGGCACTTTTAAGAGCCAAACTTTCTTATGAAAAAAGGATCTTTTAAGAGCCAATAATTCCAATAAAAATGGCTCTTTTCAGAGCCAAAAATTCCTACGAAAATAGGTTCTTTTAAAAGGCTCTTTTTTTTCTTTTTAAAGGCCAAAAAAATCTTATGAAAAGAAGCTTAAGAGCTGTTAATATGAGAGGCATCTTTTATTCTATAGATTTTAAAATGTTGGAGGGCTCATAAAGTTTCGTTAAAGATTGAAATTGATAATTCATGAAATGAAATATTCAAACGAAGGCCGTATTTACATTTATTAATTTGAACTATACTAGTCAATATCGATAAAATATACCTAAATGTAAGGCACAGAGTTGCACACTGCACCCTAAAACTTGGTCCCAACCACCATTGGTTCTTTCTGGTCAAAGATTTGTCTGGGCTGCGACCCTCTTGTAGCTACATGTTGAAAACCATATGCCGAGCCATAAATTGTCCACAGTCACTTCAACGCTGAGAATACAATCATTGGTAATTCCTCTTCACAATAATGGACCATCCCTTCCACATAAGTGTATCCACGTGTTAACGAAACGTGTGACCACGTTTTAAACGAAACGAAAGAATGGACAGCCGTTGAAACAGGCGTGGCCCATCTGTGGCTCGCTTTGAACAAAAGGATATTTGTGGTTTGAGTCTCGGCCTCTGGCATCACAGAAGAAAAGAGGGGTAGAAATCAGCTGGCTAAGGAACGACGCTACTAAGTATTTGATATTTAAAAAAAATCGAAGCACAAATTTTGGAGATATTTCCATTTATTATGGCAGGAAAAAAAACGAAAATAATTATGAAAAATGTATTGAAATATAATTATTTCAATTTCTTATACACGGAAAATTCACATTTTATAAAATTAAAAACTATACATTACGTCTACCAGACACAATTAGTTTTTTTATGTAAATTTTACATGACAGGTATATGAGTTATTGATTTAAATCTGGGGGAGAATTATTCTGATAACTATCCTGAACATTAGTTAAAAAGATAACATTTGAAGTAGAGTAATTTTTAATTAACCTTTTTTTGACTACTAAAGGGTATTGAAATTGAAAATTCAAACTAATCCATTTTGACTAAAGTGTTTCTGACTTTTATCAATAAAATTGTTCCATATCCCATTATAAGGTATACGGGAGCTATCCATATATCCCTTAAAACGTATACTTATTTCCTTTAAGTTTTTTTAATATGTACCATTGGTCCTCTATAAATTAATTTGCTTTTTTATTAGCTCAATATATATTAACACGTAGTGTTTTTATCGGATGTATGTTCTTCTTTAGGAAGACAGTTTTTAAAAAAATTTCTAAAATTAGTCCGTGAAATTTATTTTATTTTTTTCTTCCAAACTGTGAAAAGTGAAGAAATCATATTTTTGTTGTAAAATATAACTTTTATTATGCATTATAAAAAATAAATCAGATCGCTATGAAAACTTTTTTCTGATATGTATTAAGAAATTCTCGACTGCAAGCGAAAGAGGAAAAAAATTTCCACGTGCATCGCAATTTCTCATTCTTCTTCTGTATCAAAATTTTTTTTGGTTCTGTCGATGGCATCACTCGAGACGTGAGCCATTATTGTTATTACATTCTTACAAAATTCCCACAAATGCATTCTGTTGCCATCCATTGTTACATAATATTATTTTTTTTTTATTTAACTCCGATGACTGTTTCACCAATGAGAAAAAAGAAGAAGAAAAATGCGTTTCGAATGTTTCTTATCGTTATTTGTCTACAAAAATATACTTTTTTTTCCTTTGCTTTTTCAACCCTTCCTATTTTAAAATGATTAATAAAGAAATAAGAAGAGGAGTGTCTTAGATAAGACATTAAAATAAATTGATCGATTTTTGAAAAAATCTGTACTTTTAACACAGTAGAAGGTAGTTATTATTTATAATAGACAATCTGTAATATTTATTTTTCCAATACTGTATAGATATACTTACACATCTGAAGACTTGCTGAAACTGTATAATAATTAAATAATAAAAAAAAACCAATACACACATTTGGCCAATAAATTAAAAACCATTAGGATTTGCATTTGAATGCGTGCTACGGCTGAAGTATGCAGTTTTTTTCATGACGTTGGTTACACTTGGTTAGAATGCTAGTATAAGTAAGGTGTAAGAGTGCTTTCCACGATGAATAATGGGTAAAACGACAAAAATTTGAAAAAAAAGGCTTATTGTTGGTGCCTGTTTAGCATGGACCACGATTTCGAAGACAACAAATCTCACTGAGTTTTCAAAAGCGGCCATATCACAGGTTTTCAAAATTTGGAATTAGATCCCACAATCCTTCTCTAGAAGACGTGTTTGCGGTTCGAGCACAGTTTTTTCCAAGAGCGTGATCGGCGTCGTCTTCAACGATTTGTACGATAGAACAGGAACTCTACTGTCCTTCAACTAACACAAGTCGTCAACAAAGGCTCTTCCCAGCTGATTTCAGATTGAACAGTGCGCAGAGAATAGGAATGCATAGACAGGTGTCTGTGAAAAACCACTCACTTCTGCTCGAAGAGTAAAAATTTATTTCCAATGATATCGGGGAAGCAGACACTTAACATCTGAGGATTGGAAACGGGTGCTGTGATCGGAATAATCACGCTAAACCTTATTTTTCATTGATGAAATACGTCGAATTTGGCAATAACCCCACAAAGCCATGAATCCAACTTGCCTTATTTGCACTGTGCAAGGGTCTGATGGGAGTGTTATGATATGAGGGATGCTCTTCTGGGGTGAAAGTGGTGCTGTGATGTTTCTCGAGGGTAAATAGACAACCATAAGATATACCGGCAGATCAAGTATACCCTGCAGTGTTGCATTTATACCCTGTGGGCGACGGATACTTCATGGACAATAATGTCAGAAGTGTTCGAAATTGGCTTGCTAGATATCAGTCTGACTTCTAACACTTTCCCAGCCACATAATAACCCCATAGAAAATGTGTGGGATATGGTAATAATACACCTCCCCCACCACTCTCCTCTTCCATCTAAATTACAAAATCTGAAAATCTGCATTGCCAACGCTTGGTATTCTCTGAACGTAAGTGCTCTCCAAAAGGCATGATGCTTCGATGCTTAAACGAATCAGAGCAGTTATCCATAACCAAAAGAGTCTCCAATTAAATGTTGATCTTGTGTTTCTAATTCATTGGCCAGTGTAAGTAGTAGAACAATATGTTAGAGCTAATTTAACTTGTTATTATTAAACTTGAAAAAGTATATTACAACAAAGGGGAAATAAACAGCAAATTGGTTAAAGAGTGAATATCATTTCTTCAGCCTCGTGTTGTCAAATTGAGGAGTCTAGTTTGTTTAAATTAATACAAAATTTTATTATGTGTCGCAATTGAAGTCATGAAGGTAGACTAAGACGTTCGTTGAAAGTAACATGGTTAAATAAATGTCAAGAATACAAAAATCAACCAAATTTTAAAAGATTAATTTTTGAAATTTTACTGTTTTTGTAACTATACTGCTTGCATTTAACACAGTCAAAAAGTATAGGGGCGTAGTCATAATAAGTTAGTTGGGTCTGTGGTCGATTTGTCATCAGAACGATTGTTAAAGTTGCGAATTCCATTCTATATTACTTATTGGTTAAACCTAGTATAATGCAGACTAAATAAAATGAAATTAAAACATTTGGTAAAAATGTGAGAAAGTCACTTTCACCATTAAGTAAATATTACAATAATCTAATTTAGTTTATTTTTACATTTTGAAACTAAAATTGTCCAGTCTATTTACTTTATGAATTTAGGTAGCTTCGTCTGTAAGGTAAAGTTGAATGGCGAACTAGTCACTAGAAAAATGACTTTGTTTGCTAATTGAACTAGAAAATTGCTTGTCCTTATACTATGTGTACAGTGCCTGTTACTTATCGGTTAATTATATTAGAAGGTTAATTAGAGAAAATGAAATTAAATTGGCAAAAATAAAAATAAAAACTTTTACCAGAAGCCGATGTAAGAATAATTTAATGTAGTCTATTTACAGTATTAAGAAACATTCTTTTCAGTTTACTTACATTATTAAATAGGATGGTGTGGTCAGTAAATTAGGAAGGCAAAGTCTGGGATTGACTGGTTTTTAGAACAACTACTTAGAAATACTCGTTAACTCCATCGCTTTTTACTTATTCTTGTGCAAGGTTAGTTAAAAAAAGGAAATAAAAACCTTTTAAAAATCACATTTTCTAGAAGCATTTGTAACCGTATTCTAATTCAGCCTATTTACAGCCTATATGACCATGATTAATGTATCAAGAGAAAAATTCTTCAGTCTACACCAGCGTTTCTCAAACTGTGGTGCACGCCCCTCTGGGGGGGGGGGGCTCAAGCATACTGAAATTCGAAAATAAAAGATTTATAAAATAAGTATTAATTTACTGAAAGGAAGGAAATTAAAATACATTCTGGCATATAATAAAAATTAAATACACGTTTACACTGATATAATATGCTTATAAATGTGTCACTACTGCCCAATGTTTTTAATAATTATTTTATCAATTTATAAAAACAAGTTTAATAATTACTAGTGCCTTCGATGTGCAGTAGTATTTCTCAGACTTGGAACATTTGCGACAAAATATTCAATCATAATTTTCCTCCCCCCCCCTCCATACAATAACAATGTATTAAATTAAATTACTGTATTTTGACGTTAAAACTACTGTAAGACTTTGACCTCTTAAGTGCTGCCGGTGTATATAAATGCTTTGCTTAGCCAAAGCGCTAACTGTCTCTGACGTATGTATACGTCTTTCCGAAGAACGATCTTTTCTGTACACTGCTATCCATAAAATTATCCCGAAATATTTTTTATAATTATTTTTCTCCTAATCTCTTTACCATAAAACGTAATCCTCTTAAGTAGGCTCCGGTTGATAAAATTGTTTATTTTTTCATATAACCGCGATCTCCCCTATTGCATATATTAGTATTTCTAGAAAGTTCGTTACTACCCCGTTTACCCTGTTTACTTAACTTTTTATTTTACTGCCTGTTTATTTTTTTGGAGTTTACTCCTTAATAATTAATTTTTATATAAAGCCCCCGGTATGGAAATTTTATGAGAATTCATAAAATTTCCATACCGGGGAAGTTAAATTTGTATAAGCGTTAACAAAAAAGCGTTACGCTGTGTTCTGCGCATGCGCTAAATCGCTATCGGATGGAAGAAGAAAGAGTTCCTACTTTTTCTTCGCTTTTAAATTTATAATCCTCCTCTTCTTACCGAAATCAGACAAAAAATAATTACAGAATCGGAAACATCATTTATTTCGCCACAATACGGAGTAATTTTTTTTTTATACAAAATAACAATATTTCCCATTTTTTACGATTTTTTCAAAAATTACTCAATATTGATGCGTTTTTATGAAAAGAATTTTTCAATCGCTCTGTACGGATTTCTAATCACTGTAATAAATCGACACTCTGTACTAAAAAGTTCATACTTTGGTCTTTTACAATAAGTGATTTAAAGTATAAAATGGGCCGAAAACTTTTTCATAACCTTATATTTATTGATTTTTCGTTAGAATTTATACCTTTTCTACAGATAGCTAATGAATGCAATCGTTTAAAAAAGGTGCGGTGCTCCAGTATTCACCGCTCCCACATAGAGGCCCTCGAGCCAAAATAATTGCCCCCCTCCCTCCCATTCCACAGAACATTCATTCGTGTATCTTTCATGGAGTAGAAATCCTCTAAGAAGGGATCTTGTGAAATTTGACTTCCAAGAGGAGTTGCGACTTATATACTAAAAAAATTCCCTTTCATGAATAATTAAATCTGAAATTTATAAACTTGAAATTTAGAACACATATTAACTTTTGCTGAGCAGCTATCTGATAAAAAGAGGGTTTTCAAAAGTCAATCCACATGGGTGTTTCGAGGGCGTTATAGATGAAAAGAAAAATCCCCTTTTTTCAACTATTGGACCTACAGTTTTTAAATTCGGCAAATCTGATTTCTTGTTGGACACAGATATGCTAAAAAAACTTTATTTTCTTTAATTTGCAATTCTCATAAATTTAACACATAAAAAAAATCGTTATTCTTTCACAATCTCTACAGTTTTATTTTTCAATTCACCCGTGCGAACGGGTATATCAGCTTGTAAATAAATAAAAATAATATATTTTTTGAAGTAATTAATGTAGCAATATACAGCGTTACTTATCGCTGGGTCTGACTTATATTAATTGTTTAGTAACCTCATCATTATTATGTTTTTGTTTCAATAATAATTTACAGTCTAAAAATTTTGTTCCTTGAATACCCTCGGATGTTTTCTCCTTTCTAGTGTTTACCCACCCCTGTGTAGTGTTATGTTTTTTTTCAAACAAAAATACGCTACCTTAACAAGTATTGCCTGCATTTAGATAATGTTTTTCTGATATACCAACGCGAAATCCATTATACTAATGAAGAGAACACCAGATGATATCCGGAGCAATGCATGCCGGGATTGGTTCCATTCATCAATCATCGAAAGGTGATGATGACAGCCTCCTCTTGTGTTGTAGAGAGGCGAAATATGCAGAGGAAGGCTGATGAATGATTTTGCCTGACAAACGAGAAGTCAGTGTAAAATATGGGAAATGCTAGAGTCGGGCCTCTTTGGGGACGAGATGTAGAATAATGGTCGCGTGCAACATGAAATTTAGCATACTTATCTAGTTCAGCCTGTATTAAATCATAACGAAGTGAAGCGTAATAGTTGCTGATGCCATCAATGGAATATCCAGATTTGATAAGTACCGTAAAATCCGGCCTATAACGCGCATTTTTAGCACAAAAAATATGATCGAAATTAACGGGTGCGCCTTATACGCCGAGTATAAAAATAATAGCTTCAAAAATGAAAAAAAAAAGATATGAGCACAAAAAAAGTTAGACTTCTATATACATTGGAATACTACTTATTTAAAAGAAATGGCACACCTAATGAACTTAAAGGATTGCTCTTGAGAATTTGATATATATTTTTCAAATGTCTTGGATAACTTGAATAAATGACTTTAAAACATAACAGCATTACACGATGCTATGTCCTTCAAGTTCCTTCGTAATAAGTAGTATAAAAAAAATTTAAGTCAATTCCTACTTAGGTCAACAAAGAAATATTTTATTGTAATTACTTTTGTTAAATAGTTACAATTAATATAAATATGTATATACATATGACAGAAACGCAATGTTAATGGGCAAAATAGAAAGCGATTTTTCTTTCTAATATATGCTGTTGGACTATTATTTTTTGTTTGTTACTATTAATATATATATATATATAAGTATAGTCAAAGTTCTCTACTATAGATAGATAAATAATCAATAATCATCAAAACTGGAAAAAAAAAACCGAAATTGTACGATAAACCAAACATATGATTTTAAAAAGGATTATATAAGTAAGAAAATACTGGGGTTTAAAAATATATAAATATGTGGATGTGTGTACAGTGTTATAAACATTGCTGACTCTCTCTCTCTTAAGACAGCTCTTATATATAACATAATTTATATAAAAGTGGAGTTTGTGACGGATCTATCTGTGTCTTCTTCCTCCAATCTTCTTGGGAAATCTATCAATTCGAATTTAATCGCAACAAACCCTCTGAAGAAGCAACCGTGATATACAGATTAAGTCAAATATATATAGTCTAGGTTTTTAAGATAGTAAGATATTGAGGTATAGAGAATCTGACTAAAAGGAGAGATTGCTACCGACCAGGTATTAGTATATTTTACAGCTCATCTCAAAGATTAGATAGTTGAAGGTATTAAAGTGACGATTGGTCACCATAGTTAAATTATAACTCAGATATTTAGAGCAGCGGATTGATTCTAAAAAAGAAGGATAAATATTTAAGAAGTCTTCTCATAATTCGCCCCTCTCGTTGTTTAATCTCCTATTGCTGAGATTAGGAACATTTCTTTTAGTTTGAATTATCAGAATTCTGTCTGTTGATAATTTTTGTGTTTAGTAATAGTTGGAAAGTAATATGGGGCGAGTCTTCCTTCCCTTCCTCCAACACTTCTAGGCGGAGTTGAGAGAAGATCTCAATCCTTATAGGTTGAACATATTTTTGGCACAGATAACCTTCCCCCTTTCTGATAATAATACTTAGCAAAAACCTATTGAAAATAATGAATGGAATATGTAAATCCCATAAATATATATATATATATATATAGTAACATAAAATGAAAGAAATACATGGCATAATAAAATTGATAATACAAAATTATGTCACTAACAAAGGGAGTGCATGTTATACGGCGAATATACCTAAAAATTAAAAAATATTGCTTGAAAGTATGGGTGCGCTGTAATAGAGTTGAAGTAAATCTATTGCTTCAAAATAAATTAAAAAAAATATCACTAACTTATTAATATTTATTTGGGAACTTTTAAAAATATCGTTTTTGCTCATTTTGTAAGGATTATTTCTTGTTTGTAAATTCATGTGTTCAATATTGTTTATTAACTTTTTCTCAGTTATTGGAATTATTTTGTTATTAGTGTTAAATCGGAGTCCTACTGTATTTATTTTTACATTTCCTTTCATTGAATGAAAATAAAATATAAAGCATATGTTTTATTGCACTAAATGTTAGAAACGTAAATAAATCAGTATAAAAATGTAAATTATTTTCATCACGGAGCATATTGCAGTAAAAAACGCCTTACTTTCAAGTTTTGAAGAAGAGAACATTGGAATTTTTTTTACTATTGTTCCAAAATTTTTCTGAAAATTAAATTCCAGCTTAGAGAGATTGAACCTTGTACGAAATAAAAAGTCAGGAAGTAGATTCAATTTTTTCAAAAAGTTCTGTTTCAGTTTTTTGAAAAAACAAAAATTTCATTACTGCCTAATTTTTTCTTTCTCCATTTAAATTCTTGAAATGTTGCTTTTGATAATATTTAACGTTCTTCTACTTGTTTTTTTTTATGAATCTGTTATCTTAATGCTAATGTTCTTTTTTTTTGGGAGGGGGGATATTTTATTTGTGCTTATAATTATTGTATTCTATTTATTGTATTATAATTATTATATTCATTTGTGTTACTTTTTGAATTTAATTAACGGTTTTTTTATTTCGAGATTTGTTTTGTTAAGTTTGTTTTAATTCTCTGAAATTAAAAACGACTCTTTTTATGAAATTTTTTGTTTTGACGGGCATCTATCTTGGTTTCAGTTATTTTAAGAATTTAATGGTAAACAGCTTTAAATCTTATCGCTGTAAGCTTAATCGTCGTTTATCCGAACGTTTATTATCCGGAGCGTCAAATATCCGGCACCAGTTTTTTTTTGTTGCTAACTACATGTACTGTATATGAATACGTTTTCGAACAGTGCAATGTTGAACAGTCGTTTCACGTGAGGCCAAAAGTGACAGGAAAACCTAATGTGAGAGATATTTGGGGAATTTCAGTTGTGTGATTTGTAAACATCTTCGCGGAATATTAGATTAGTTTGTTTTCAAGAGAGGGGATGTATTCGTGCCCTTTGTTGAGTTGTGAACTGGTATGGCTTCGAATTCAAAACGGGGAAGGGCAACGTCTTAAACATCGAGACAAAACTTCGCGAAGGGAGAAAGTGGAGCGATGCAGAAGACTGGATTTCAAATGCTAAATGATGACGAGATTGTGACTTCTGTGCAAGAAGAATCCGACTCTATGGACGATGAAACGGAAGAAGACGAGGACAACAACAACAACGAAAGTATCAAGGGTCCATCAAATGCTGACGCTTTTCTGCGTTAGAGTCAGCTATGGAGTGGTACGAACAACAGAGTGCTGTCCTACTCAACTACTGCTGCTGCTCAAGACAATCAAAGACCTTGCAGCGAAAACCAAAGTGTACAATGGCACAGCAAAAAATAATTGATTATTTTCCACAGTAAAGGTAAAATGAAGACATATTGCACCTATTTTGCTTTTTCTTCAAGCACGTTTCCCACATAGGAGGATTTTCAATATTCGTATAATGTCCGGTTTCATATACTGCATGGATCGCATTCGGTTTTCAGTTATCTGAACAATCGCGTATCCGAACAGTGATTCGGATAAGTCCAATTGATTCGGATAAACGACGCTCTACTGTATTCTTATCCATATATTCTATAGTTTTTTATACAACTTTTTTTTACTTTCTTCGTATTATTTTTTATTCGAAAATTAATTGATTCTCAGCGTTCTTTATTTTAACGTTACCATTTTAACAAAAAAGTAAAAAAGTTAAATGTGCAGGCGTGAGTGGCAGGGGGAGTAGCGGTCGGTACGAGCGTAAATTTTGCTCTTTCAGCCATCTGTGAATGGTCATAGGGGACACACGTGTGCGGGTCGCACGTCTGATGGTTGATAACGATGAATCAGGCGCTGTGACAGCTGATCTGGCAATCAATCTGTCCTCCCGATATGCTGTGGCCCTAGGGTGGCCATTACCATCTTGACTCTGAAATCTGCTATTGTCCACCCATTCTTGTCAGCATCTCTTAATGGCCACATCGCTTCGACCCATATGACGAGACCAACCTGCCATTTTCATTCAAATGATACGACCTCTTTCAAACTCTGACACTTGCTCGTAATGAGCTCGAATCGTATGACGAGGCATTTTTTCAGTTGTTGAAAGGTATCATAAATCGCTATGCAACCGTAATTTTGACCATCATGAATCTACGAATATTTTTTGGGTACATGGGTTTCAGGAAACTCCCAGACCCGTATCTGGCTGGAAAAGTTCTTAAATTGACATTGTGAAGTAGGAATATGGTGCTGGAGTGTAGGAGTTTTGCCATTGGACGAGTGGCGGCGGGCCAGTAGGCGGGGCTTTGAGGCGATGATCTTGGATTTTCAGTAGAGGACTCTGGTGGAAGAGAGAGCGTCTTCCAACTAGATGATGTGAAGTGGAGATAATGCCTCAGAATGGCTGCGCAAGGGGGGGGTGAGAATGTGTAGTGACACAATGTCCTGTAGGGGAAAAAATAAAAAGTTCGAAAAGGCAACCGGCGGGTTTATTGAGAATGGCTTCTTATAGACACCTGCTGAGTGTGCGCAGCTCCGATGCGCTGTAGATCCCACTATTCATTCATTTGACACCAAATTTTAATCATTCGCATGTTCGGTACAAATGTCTTTGCAGACGAAATTTCATTATAATCGGGTTACTTCATCTTGGTGCGTCGTTTTTTTCTTGTTATAGAGTGTATTTTGCTAATATGTTGAGATAAAAAATAACTGGTTCTCTTTTGTGCAATATCTTTTGTCTTCGGCTCAGTTGAATTCTAAGCAAATTTGTGTAATATCGTCATTATTTTAATCACATTAAAAAAATCATAAGTTTAAATAGAAATAACACGTTTTCAAACTGGGATATTCTACGAACACAATTATTTACGTAAAAACATGTTTAGAGTATCCATTCAACTTCATTTTTCCTTCTATTATTGCCGTCTTCTTGAATTTGTCTTCTATTTTCGACATCTTTCGACAGGTAGTCTATGTTAAAACTCATCACACAGATAAGAATGATTCAAGCCTATATAACAAATGCATTCTTAGATAGAAGACAGCAAAGACTAAAAAGAACTAATGTAAAACTATTACAAAATAAAAGTATTAAGGGGAGCAATTTTTTTTCTCTTATGGAAATGCGTTTTTGAATAATGGCTCTTGTCGAAATGAACGAAAAGTCACTCTGATTTTTTTACTTGGTTTGTTTATTTATTTTGCCGTTCTTTGGATGAAAAATGACGGTTGCATTATAAAAACACTACGTTATTTCGCAAATCATATAATGCATTACATCTTCGATGGAAAGCCGTCTTCCGTAGGGAAGTGCTAAAGAAATGGGAAAGGTAGCTCAGGGAGTTCTGTCTGGATGAAAGGAAAGTCGGTTAGGGAGGAATAAGATAATTTGAAAACTAAAAAGGGATTTCAAAGTAAGAAAGTAACAGTTTATCAAATTGCATTTTTTAAACTCTTGCTCTTCTTGAAAACGTAAGACTTGAAGTAATACCAAAAGAATGACGAAAATAAGAAAGTATTATACCATATACAGGGTGTCTCAGGATCATGAGGACAAACTCTTAGGGTACGTAGGGGACATCGCAGATTCGGATTTGCATAGCAACCCATGGTTGGAAACGTTTTCGTTCGGCGCTAGATGGCGTTATTCACAAGAACATTTGCGGAAACACCTGCATTACAGCAGTCCTTTGAGCTTTCATTCAACCATAGAAAATTACGGAATGTTTTACAAACACCGAGCTGGAAGATATGCATCTGATTTACGATTGGTAGGAGGAAATACACGAGATGCAGAAAGATTATAAAGCGATAGGTATCCATTGAAAATGCACCGTCCCACCGGATGCTTGCTAATTTACATCACAATTTGTATGGATATGGATTATTACGAGGTAATAGGCATAGTGAGGACTGTCCACGAGTGACCCGAACTTCCAATGTGGTACTCTGATTCCTTCAAACGGTATCCAACACATTTTGTTCCATGCGTAGAACAAAAGGTTTTCCATTCCTTAGCCCATCCTTACTTACCGATTTAAAAATAATAGGTTTTATACTTCCAAAACAAATTATTTTCATCTCTTACGCTGCCTTAACCCCAATAAGTTTTGATACAACCGAAAGTTTAAGTTAAGGTATCCAAATCCTTGCGACAACTTTTTTTTAAAAAAAAAAATGAAGATATGAGGATATTTTGTTGTTTTTAGATTTGTTTGGTACATTTTAAGAAAAATATGCTAAAATTAAGAACAGAAAAATAAATTATTACTAAAACGGGGGAGGTTAAACATTTACTAAAAAGACATAAACGTGGCCCATTCTGTACCAAAAGTTTATGAGCAAGTTTTCAATTTTTCCATTTTGATGTGTTTTGTTATTCATTTTTGAAATGACCTTTAGGATAAGAGATATTTTAATTTTTACAAAAGCTAGAACATTTTATCTTAGTTATTATATGAAATTGCTTAGAATAACAGTGTTTAAATTAACATAAGGGTCTGTAAATTTTGTAATGAAACATTGATTGAAAAGGTTAAAATACTTCTAATATTGTACAAGACATACACAAAAATTTCAATTAATTATTTTCAAAATATTTTAAGCAATCTCTGTCCCCGTTTGAGCATTTTTTTAATAAAAAAAATCACATTTCGAGTAAAACGCGTTTTAAAGTACAAGTATATCTTGCTTAAAGTAATGGCATCTGCTTTTACTAAAACACTTGTAGTTTTTGTTCTAGTGAACGGAAATTAATAAACTTGGTATTTTTATAAAGCTAATAAGATGGCTATGAAATAAAATCATAAAAAAATTTTGTCAATTTTGGCATAATTCACAATTTTAGGGTAGTCGTATACCTTAAGGTGCTGATATCCAAGTCTCAAACATTACGCTTTCAATTGCCCATTAAAAACATTATTATAACTCAGGTTGCTTGATTTAAAAAAAGTCATAACATATATTTCTAAAACTGGAGTAAATTTATTTTTTACGCTTCCATAACCTCACCTCGGAGTCATTTTTCTCATATCCCATTCTTATAGTGTCTACACTCAACGAGAGAAACATGCTTATCAATTTTCAGATCTTTTGGCCTAATGATTCGAAGACAGGCAATTTTATAGCTCTAAGGTCCCTGTATCCCTCTTGGCCTTAAAGCAGATTCGTTCTCGGTATCTTACGTTACGTAAGCACATAAATCACCGCTGAACCAAAAGCATCGCCTCAGTCCGGAGGCAGTTACTGACTTATATAGATACCACCGCCACGCACTCCCCTACTAGTGAGTCAATAGGTGAACGAATGATATTGTTTTTAGGGCGAGCATGTGAGTTGTTGCGTTATTAAGTTCTGGCGGCTTCTCTGTGGCGTCATTTTGGGTGTGACGGCTTGTAGGAGGCGTCATTTGTGTGTGACGGCTTGTTGGTTGCATCATTTGTGTGTGATGGCTTGTTGATATTGCCATTTGTGTGTGACGGCTTGTTGATATTGCCATTTGTGTGTGAAGGTTTGGTTGCATTTGCAGTGGACAGATGACGCCACGACTGCTGCGCGAAGGTTACGGTTTTCTTTGTTCAGCGTCGTCAACAATGAAGGAGATTCGATCTCGGTACCTTTCGTTCCGCAAGCATGTAACTTACCACTGGACTAAAATGATTACCTCAGTCCCTAGGCAGTTACTGGCTTATATAGATACCACCACCACATCCCGTTCTTAGCATCACTCTACTCAACAAATGAAACATGCTTACCGATTTTCAACAAGTCTAATAATTCAAACACGAAAATTTTTTAGCTTTAATTGCCTTGTAATCCCCTCTCTTTGAGAGTCGATTTCCACAAAACCTTAGTGGATCTTTGCTCAGCAAAAGAAACAAGCTTGTCAAATTTCAAGTCATTCGATCTGGAAGTTTTCCGGAGATTTCATGATGAGTGAATGAGTCGCCTTTCGCTTACATGTATATATATGTTACTTCAAATCTGTGTTAAACATGGATTTCCATAATTTTAACTCAACATTTATTGTTTTTTATCCAAAAACCTGTACTTTATCCGAGCCTTCAAGAAATTTCAGTGATTTTATTTAATGCGTTCAACCTAATATTTTTAAATGTTTACTTTCGTTAAAACTTTATTTTTCTTAACACTCTTTTATAAGCTTCACTTGTGTGTAACGGAATTTTGAACTCCATTTTTACCCACCTTAAAAGGTCAGATTAATTGTAAATTTTGCTCACTTGTCCAAATCCGATGACAATACAATAATTTAATAATTGTGTTCCACTATCCCAATCATTATCATCAGGATTAACGATTTCTCATTTTTAGATCCAATCTCGCATCTAGCGACTAATTTCAGATCCCATTTCCTGATTTGGCGTCTAATTCTAGATTTGGCGACTGAGAGATTAAGTTACAACTTAGTTCGATTAACTATAAAAGGGTGCTTTTAGTTTTTTGAAGCCATGATGTATTTCTTAAGAAATTTATAAATGACATGATCAAAAATATAAATAATAAATTATGTTAAATTTCGAAACATTTCGATATAAACTTTTCAAAGAATTCAGTGTTGGAAATTTTTCAAAGGATGCAGCGTGTTCTTTGTTACTCCTGGCAGAAGAATTTGATGGATGGATTTTAAGAGAACTAACATTTCGGGGTGAAATCTCACTTTATATATATAATTGATGATTTTTATTACATTCCTTCGAACAGAAGTTTATAATTCCTTCGTATATTTCCGTCAATTTCTCAAAATCTCTAAACTTTCGCGAAGAATTTGAGGGAATAAATCAATTCGCGGAATAAATAATTGTCTTTAAATCCTTTTCAGTATTCTCCATTTCCAAACGTTTTATTCATCGATAAAGCTTTCTCTCTTCCCTTTCGAATTCTGGACGTTCTTTTTTCGTTTTTCCTGACTTCCCCAGCTCCCTGCAATGGAGGGGAGTTCTCCACTGGATTGTAATACATCATATGGTTTCTGAAATAATGTAACCCTCAGGTCATTTTTCACTGAGATCCTAATAAAAAAATTAAAGTATGGAATCAGGATAGTTGTTCGTTCGTCTTGTTTGGTTGATCCATTTTTCAAAAGAGTTCGTCTCTTCTTGACTTGGAAGATATGTATTTTTTTTATTGTCAAACTGTTTTTTGCAGGTCTTACATCCCTCCTCTTTTGTCTTATCTGTTAGTTTTTTTAACTTTGTTTCTCATGGTGTGTTTTTATATGCTTTATTGTTGTGAACTTTCTTCGCATGATGTATTAACTTTCTTCGAAATGTATTGTGTTAACTTTCTTCGCCCAGTATAAATCTAACTTTTAATGTTTCTTAATTATTTGTATTTTGCTAAAAAATTGTAACATACAGGACCTACTCGGACCCGCTAGCCCCTTCGGGCGAACGTCGCTCCCGTACGCCGGCCCGAAACACCCGCCAGGAGACGAGTGTCGCGTCCCTGCGTCAGCGTGTTTCTTCCTCACAGGCCTAGCGACTCACCGGTGTGCCAGGGATCTGGAACGTTTTTTAAGCTCATTTTTTTTGGCAATAGATGGCCTTCTGTGTCCATAAGATTTGAGATACCTGGAGATTGACCTTCTACTCAAAATGAGAAAATATTACTCACTTACACGTGGTTTTTGTTTATAAACATAAGGTAAAAGGAATATTTCCGAATTGAGTGCTTTACGACTGCTCTTGAAATGAACATTTGGTTTTTGTTTATGAAGATGAGAGATTTATTTTCGCTAAAGCAATACGATTTGGGTTTTCAGTCTTGTTTTTTATGGACAGTTAGATCTGGTAGACAAATTTGTCTTTTTTCCTACTTTTTTTACAAGTCGACTTTTACAAATGCTTACATAAAATGTTTAAAAACTCGTACTTAAACAAAAAGTGGCTGGAGTAAATAAAGTATATTAATACGAAATATTTGAAGCATATGCCTTTCGTTAATATGCAGAACAAAATTGAACAATGCGTTTATATTTCGGTATTTTCTTGGATTTAGGCCTAACTACACAAAACCCTCCGGCCTGTGAGTGACACTCGCGATAGAAACCTCCGGTCCTGGCGGTACGCACGCGTTTGCGTCCATTCGTCGCGAAAGGGCTAGAGGTTGGGAGGAAGTGAAGGACGACTCGCCATAATGCTTCTCAACTATTTATTCAGCACACTAATTATCAATAGACACAATTCAAGTATTCAAACAAGACGAGATGTTCTAATTGAGATTCAGAGGGGATTTAACTACGAGAGACGCGAATTCTGAGAAGAATCTAACTAAAAATTGGTCCTCCTTTTATGGATCAATCTACTACTCTAATATTTGATTTACAATTTAGCTATGGTGACCAATCGTCACTTAAATATCTTCAACTATTTAATGCCGAAACGCGCTATCAATGTTTACAAATACCTGATCGGTAGATATCTTTCCTTAGCGTCAGCTTCTCAATATTTCAATCTCCAGGCAACTCATCTATTTCTTCTATCTAACTCTCTAGCTAGAAAACCTATACTATATATAACTGGCCTAATCTGCATATACGGTTTCTTCTCCTAAAGGGTTGGTTGTGAGTGATAGCCCAAAGATTTCCCAAGAAGATTAGTGAAAGGACGCGTATACAAAATAATAGCAATCTTTGAATTTTGCAGACAAGGGGTCCTGGTGTTCTGGACCCCTTCAGCGTTTTTGATTGATTATAATATTTTGTTTATAGTTGTGGTTTTCGCGTCATACAACTGAAAAATAGGTTTTTTTGTGTGGATAGGACAACAGCATTCCTATGCACACGTGCACCCCTAATTATTGCGGTGACCTTTGATCTCACATCGCCCCGAATCCGATAGCCCTGAGAAACCCAACGGCTGGATTCCTCCCCTGCGACCGGAAACTCAGAGTATAATTCGAGGTGTCAGAAAGGAACCGCCCCCATCCAAGGCTATGGAATGGGAAGGAGAGTCCGTTGGAAAATTCCAAAGAAAACAGTCGTGTTGCCTTCTCCTTCACAAATAACTTCAGTATCAATGTACATACTGTAATTAACAGCTGTGACGTCTATAAAGCAATTATTTAATATTCTTAACTCTCATGCGACCAATTAATTTTCTCAAACGTCATAACAGTGCGTAAAAATATAATAATTAATAATGCTAAATACTATTTAATATTTATTATTAATTATTATTTAGTTATATTAAACATTTATTTCCTTAATCAAGCTAAATATTTTTTAATAATTGATTATTTACTCTTTTTGTTCCCGATAATCGGTAAAACCGAAAAATGTTCGGCGGAGTATTGGAGTATGATACGAGAATTTCAACCCCAGTCCTTGAAAAATTCCTGTGTGCGCCACTGCTTCTTTTAAAAATATGCTTACTATTGGAAAACTAACCATCTCTTCCAATTTTTGGTGAAATGAAAAATTATCTCCTCTCTTTTCCGATTAAATTTTTAAAAAAAAAATCTTTATGAAAAACCGAATATTTAGGTGTAATTTGCCTATTGAGGCCGTGGTAGCTTAGTTTTAATGTCACGACTTCTTGACCACCGTGTCATGAGCTCGAGTCCTAATGCCACTGACGACCTTTCGTAGGGGTGCTAATGCACGTTAAGTATGTCATGGCTTACAGTCCTCCGGTTGGCGTAGTGTGGCAGTTTGGAGAAGGTTAGTGTCATTAAGTCACTTGACAATAGTTCAAAACTATGAGGATGGCCATGGTAGTAGAGTGGTCATGGTCATGAACTCGTGGTCGGCATCATCTCTATCGAGTCGTAGAACCAAGCACTGGGCATTTAAGGTATATGAACACACGTTCAAATGACCAAATATGGTCTAAACATATATTTTTGTTTTTTATTTTATTGAATGGAGCTATCTATTTTAGCTTTACGAAATATACTTTTTTTTCTACTTTCCTTAGAGACCAAGTACAGCCAATTTTATAAAATTAGAAACCGGAAGTGGGTCCTTAAAATACCAGTTTTTTTTATCCAATGGGGCAGCGGATTGGTATTATTACCATTGCACACCCCCAGAAGCTGGTATCACTTTTTAGTGCGGCGACATATAGGGGATACCAATCGCCGAAGGCAATTTTGACGCCCCGTTTCCCCACAGATGGAGACACCTGAGCTCTGACGATGCGAACCTGTACTAGTATTTCATTTTGCCGAGAGTGCCCAAGCCAAACAGACACTCTAGGGATCTTTTACATGCCGTATAATCATACGACATGACGCAGTCGATTTTCTGCATCACGAAAATCCACCGACCTGGGTTGGGGTCGAACCCGCAACCTTGGGTACAGAAGGCCAGCGACAAACCAACCACGCCACCTAGCCGGCAAATACCAGAAGTGGACATTTAAATTGTTCAAAATCTAATCATTGCGAGTCTGATGTATAGCTCAAATCAGTACAAACTTATCTTTATGAAACTTTTTGAGTCTGATGTTTATATTATTTAGGAATTTACTAAAATATTTCTTATTGTACGAATATTTTTTGAATTGTGACCTGTTATTCAAATAATGGCTTCATAAAGAATGTCGCATTTCTTGTAATATTTACTCGATCAGCTCTCTGAAACTTTTAAATTTCAATAAAACATTAAAACTTTCTTACATTCTCTACTGAAATGCTTTTAATTTATTTTAGTAGTATTTCTACTGATATAAGTTCGTTACTTTTTCTCTAACTGATTTGAAGTTTATCGAAAATATTGCTAAAATTTCACTTATAATTGTAATTTTTGTAAAATTTAAATAATTTTTTCAAAATATTCTTAGTTAAATATTAGTATTTATATATTGGTATTGATTCCCAAAAGTATCTATGATGTTTAGTGCGCTATTTTTTTAAATAAGTACTCCGAACGCGCGTGTTCGGATATCTTAAAACCCGACTTGGCGAGGAACTGATGCATGCTGAAAATCTGTTAAGGCTGAAAGTCTCATTGGCGTGGTACGGAAGTTTGGAGAGCTTGAGAGTCAAATGCATTACTTGACCGTGGTTCAAAAATTACGAGTTTTGTCACTAATAGACATCTTATAGCCTTATGGTGCCACTTTGATAAAAAATCAACTCAGAGTATCCGATTTTCCTTTCTACATCTCCAAATCATTTACAATATTTTCTTAACTGTGTAAATGGTATTTAAAACCACAGCAGTTAAAAGTTGATGTTT
>BMAO01024217.1:0-21876 GCA_019973975.1 Trichonephila clavata
TAAAACAATAAACCTCTTGCTGTTAACTAAAAAAAAAAAAACCTCTTTCCTTTACTGCAAATCGAAAATTTGGTTGGATTTACTTTTTTATCAAAGTTACACAAACATTATGACGGCTCGACGATTCCTCTAATTATTTAATTGAGCTCATTGTTCGTTTTTTGAATAAAACAAGCAAATAAGTTGATGATATCGGAACCAGAAGTCCTTACGTTAATGTGCAAAGTATAATTCTTGACCAGGTGTCGATCTCATCATATAACCGTGATTCAAAATTATAAGACGTATTGACTGTAGTTAATAGATCTCTTTATTGATTAATTGTTCATAAACGTCGCACTTAAAAAGTAATATGAAAGGAATTGACCCAGTACGTTGCAATTTTGTATCACAGTCAAGTGACAATTGCGTCACCTGAGCGAGCATGTATATATGCTCTCCATATTTCCACAACACTCTTCCCCAAAAAACATTAAGCAAATACCTCTAAAATAGGTATAAGTAGTTAAACTCTTCTCTCTAATCTTCAGTAGAATTAGGAATCGATTATTCGTTGCACGATTTAAAAATTGTCAGCAACGAACTCGATCCCATAACCACTAGACTATCATGACTTATAACAGGTCTTTCTTTCAAATAGAAATAGATCAACGGAAATTTTCATTTCAACACGAAAAAATACTGTTTTTAAAAGGCAATTTTGAAATAAAGAACTAATGTGGAATTGGAATTTTACATTTAATATTTTTTTTGCCCAACATTACTTTGTATCAAAGTTATTTTTCTTTAAATAAGCAAATAAATTCTGATAGAATATTTTTTTCCAAATTCCTAACATGCACATAGCTGCTAATTTCTTCTCGCGTCTAAAAAAATACTTTAGAATTCAAATTCCATTTAGATTTACACATGTAAGCGAAATCAGAATGGAGTTCATCTTTCGAAAAAGTATACTCACAACCATACACTATCTCAATTACAAAAGAATCTCTCAGTTTTTTAGAAGAAAAAAATTGATAAGAAAAAAAAGCCTTGACTTGAGTTGGCATAGAAAGTATTATATCACAGATCTTCAATTACACAAAATGTCAACTTTTTAATTCTGTAGAGTCTTGCGAAAACTAATCTTGCTGTATTGTTAAAAAATTAATAAGGTCAAATACGAGTAAGAACATAATAAAATGGAGCAGTTGAAATAATTTGTTATGGGATGGATATCCAGTTGGACTTTAACTAAGGCTGAAGTAAATATCTTGAATTTGTTTTCATTTGAAATAACTAAAAAAATTTAGTTTTAAATCTAAAATTAAAATAGATATAAAAAATTTACATAAAAAAGGTTTTCAATTAAAATCCTAAATGATTAATGTATGAGAGATGGAATGTGTATTTTACTGCAGTGGGAAAAAATGAAACAAGAGATTCAGTGCTATGCAAAAAGAAAATGAGTTATCTGTAAAAGATTTCTTTTGATGAGTGACGCCTTTAGAAAGAAGAGAATATTTCTCTGAAGAAATAAGAAACGTAAAGTATCGTTCTGATAACTGAATACTATATCTTAAACAGCATTGGAAAAAAGAATTTCTCTTCTTGAGCGTAATAAATTACGAGCAGCTGCCTATTTTCTATTCTTTTTTTTTTGTTACATAAACAATCTGGATGCCAGATATCAAATAACAGAAAAGAAATTCATCGCTACTTTTGCGTTTCGTTAGCTATAGCTATTCGCTGTGATGAGAAATTTTAAAAGATATTACAAAATAGAGGAACTTTCAAGTGATAAGTTTTTCTCTGAAGTGTTTGACCGATTGATAGTTTAATAAACGCTGCATTTCGAATCTACAAGAGAGTTAGTTGTCACAGTCGAACCTCGGTCAACTGAAGAGACGAAACCTTTGTTAGCAGTCCACTCTCCAAGCTTCCCCACCACACAAACGTGAGGACTTATGAGTTTCGACTGATATTTCGTTCATGATCCTCTTTACATAATGAGTTCGCAGAAATGGAAAATGTTTTAATAATTTTGTGCTTGATTACATTAAACTCTTAGATTTTGAAATAAAAAACCATTACACAAAGATATTTTGAAAAAAAAATTTTTTTTAAGAAAAAAAAGTTTTGGAATAGAAATAAAATTTGAAAAATAAGAAGATTATCGTGGGCAGAATCATTCTTTATGATTAAATTTTTTCGAGTTTAGATTTCAATATTAATAATATTGATTTATATTTTCACCGAAGATAGAATAATTTCAGATCTATCTGTGTATGTGTGAATGTATGTGTATAAATATATGAAGGGAGAGGAGGGGAATATAAGTATAAATGTGTGAATATATGTATATGTATGCGTGACTTTATGTAAATCTATGAGTGAATGCATGTATATGTATGTGTAAATGTATGTACATGCGTACAAGAATGTATATAGATAAGAGTAGGGTATTATGGATAATTTATGTTTTTAAAAACAACTTACGGTTTTGAGGAAAATCTCCAAATCACATCATGGATATACTATAAACGATTGTAAGAAATTACTACTTTTAAAAAAGGACAATATTTATTTAGTTGTGATTAAAAAGTTATTTTAAAAAAAGTATAAATGAAGGTTAATGTGGAATAGGTGGTTTAAACCTTTGGAAAACTAACTATTATTTTATAAAACGTAGTTATTTAAAACTATAAAAAGACATTTTTTCAAGAATACGCAAAAGTCACTTTTCTATTTTGAGTTTATTTAGAAAAATCCCAGATATATAATATTGTTTCACTGCTCCAGTACATTCAAGGAGAGCCCACAAATACAGCTGAATCATTGAATCCAAGTTTCCTCTTGTTGATCTTCGGATATCAGCGTCTTTGTTTTCCAGTTCTTTATTTGATGGCATGATGTTCATTACATATTATCCATCAGAATGGGACGATCCATTGCTGCTAATACTGGAGTCATCTCTAAGTCTAGAAGTTGGATCTGATTTCCAGGGCCGCCGCGTGGGTATTAGGCGCCCTTGTTAAAGTTGAATTTCGGCGCCCTTTATGAGAGAGAGAGAGAGAGAGAGAGAGATTCTGTTACACTCTTATAAAGTGCTACAAATTATATGTGAAATACTCTTTTATAGTATTCGAAATTTGACTTTCGAACTGAAAAGCTTTAAATTATAATATTAAAACACGTTTATCTTATTGTTTTTTTTTATTATTTCATAAATTTTAAAACAAAACAAAGCAAAAATGATATAAAATTTTTCAAGTAAAATATAAAAATTAGAAAATATATTCAAATATTGATTCTCCTAGCTATAGCTGCTACAAATGCTCGTATAAATTCCTTTATATTTAATTTATCCAAAATTTCGCTCTCTCTCTCTCTCTCTATGGATATAATGGACAAGTCCGATAATCTCTCCTACGCCATAGTAGATCTCCATGTAGTTTTTTTTTTATAATTTTAAGTTTTGAAAAACTTCGTTCTCCAGTAGCCACCGAAACTGGCAGGGTTAAAGAAATCCGTAAAACTATTGCAATATTCGAAAATGTATCGATAAGATTGTTTTCATAAATATAATTTAAAACATCCATAGGTGACATATCCTCTTTGGTAAATCATCTCAAAGATTTTATTTCTTCAAACAAATGTAATCCATCTATGTCCTTTTCATTAACATTTTTAGTATCCGTTAATTTTCGTTCTAATTCTTACAATGTTTCAAAATTTAATTGTCACTCCAGTTTTTTAAATTAGGTATATAGTGAAGTAATTGTAATGTTCTTTTAATTGACTGAATCTTTCTGAAATTGAAGAAATAGCAGTGTCTAATATTATATTGTAAAATTCAACCTTAAACTTTTGTCTTGGATTGTTGATTGGTTCGTCGGTTTGTTCGTCTTGAAATAGTTTCTTTTTAAACCTGTTTCGACTTTGTGGAAAATCAGTATCCACACCCAAATCATCAGCAACGATACTTGCATTGGCAATTGCATGTTCATACGCTTCATCTGATCTACGATTATTTAGTACTCATAAGATTTTGTAAATTGTCAGTCACGATTTGTAAATCACATTTAGAATTTTGCATTATTTGATTTACTACATTTACTAAATTTAAAATATCGTGCCAGATGTTAATGGAACAAATGAATTTAAACGAGGAAACCTTCTGAATCAAATTTTTTTACCTGGGTTCTGGATTACATGTATCTTTGATCTTCTGAATCTTTATTAACGCTTTCAAAATTCCCTTCAAATCGTTTTTCAACGGTCTTAAAGCTTGAATTCTTCTTTCCATTCTGGTGTTGGAGAGTGGCTTTAAAGTTAGATTTTCTCTCTCTCTCTCTCAACATACTGTTGCAAAACAGACCAACCTTTTTCGGATGAAGAGAAGTAATTGTAAAGCTCTTGCACTACTCCGAAGAAATTATGAAAGGAAATTTTAGCTGCATCATTTACAACTAAATTTAGAGAATGGGCAGAGCAGGGGATATAGAGTGCTCTCGAATTATTTTCAATAATTTTTTGTTGCAATCCTTTGTGCTTTCTTCTCATATTAGCACCATTATCGTAAGACTGGCCTCGTAAATCTGAAAATTTAGTTCTAACTAACGATTTTGCTCATATTTTAACAGACCCTGTCCAGTAGTGTCGTCGACAGATTGAAATTCCAGAAAATGTTCTTCAATTTGGGCTTTATTGGTTTCCTCTTTCTTATAAACAAATCGAATTACAACAGTCAGCTGTTCGGTATGACTGATATCAGGTGTAGTATTCAAAATTAATGAGTAATATTTTGACGATTTAATCATATCTAATAAATGCTTTTTAATTCTTTCTGAAATAATGCTTATAATTTCATTCTGAATTTGATCCCCTAAGTAATGAGCAATGTTTTTTTTGAGATGTTTGAATTTTGTGGAGATGTTCAGCAATAATTGGATCAAATTTTGCTATGGTTTCAACCAACTTTCAAAAAATTTCCATTATCACTATGATACAACTCTTTCAAAGAACCTCTAAATACAAGGCATTGCCGGGCTAAATATTGAATTAAATAAATAAGTCGTTCAACCGATTGCCAATAGACCTTTTCTGCATCATAAAATCTTTGTTGAGCTGCATCAGTGGTGCATAAATTATGTAAAGACATTTTGAGTTCACTGCATTTGTGAACTATGTTTAAGGTGAGATGCACTACTTTCATGTGTTTTTAAAATGTGGGTTAAATGTGCCCAATCATTACACCCATTCTTAATAAGCTGTGAATGCTTCTCACTGAATAGTTTACATGGGTAGAGAGCAAAAAACTGCGTTTCGGGAATTTGAATATACTAAATAGTTTCTAAATACTTTTTCTACATTCGGTAATGTTCTATAATAGAACGATTCTGAAAACTTTCTACCAGAATTATCTCTCGGAAAATGTTTGGTTATCAAGCGGGAGCCATTTCAATTTAATCTTTCTTCTAATATAGAAATTGCATCAGGCCAGGTAGCTGGATCGCTTAACACAAAGTCAAAATCTTCGTTTGAGATATGTTATTATCGGGTGGAATTTTCTACTTCAACATCTAAGTTTTCTATTGGTACAATCGTGGTTTCTTCTTGATAATATTCTGGTAAATTTACATTTGAGATAAATTTTAAGTATGAATTCCAAACCGGATGTTGATGGTCCTGGTTCAATTACTTAACCATCTAATCCTGTTGTGTTTCTGAGATATTTATTTAGAGATCCCGCCAGTTCCTGATTAGCTTTCTCTCGTTGCAATTTCCTTTTCTATTTTGTGCTCCAGACTTTTTTTTCTTTTTTTGAGAATATGTATCTAAAAAAAATATTTATTGCACTAAATAAAAAAAAATTTAATTTTCATTTCATTTATAAAATGCTAACAATGATTTTCTCTCAATATTTTATTTGAAACTCCATTTATGTCATTTGCTATTAAATAAAGTATACAGGTAAAGAAGCTAATTTAACTGAAAATTTAGAAACAATATCTTTTTTTTCAGAAAATTTATTTTTTAGAACTTAGTGTGAAATTTTTTGTTCTTTCTGTAATTCAAAATATTTAATTAAATTAAACCAAAAATTACTAAAAAGCATTTGTTATAAGCAATAGAAATATTGAAAACATCTCAGGTACATAATAATATAAACATTTAGTGAAAAAGTTATAATTATTAGTATTTTTTTGATTATTTGGAAATTGAAATTGTGTATAAGTAATAGATAAATCAAATTCTGCCCAATTTAGGGTAAGATTTATCTGGGTTTTATAGAGATAAATAAAAAGTTGCTTTTTGAATTATTTTGTTAATTTGAAGGATAAAAGTTTTCTTAATTTGTTTCTTTTTATGAAAAAAATAGACTGGACATTACTAACCCGAGGAGATTTGAGGTAAAACCTAAGTAAATTTATGCTAAGTATTAAAAATTTGTAACTAAAGCGTCATAAAAGCATTTGTTTTTACTCTTTTATTCTGTGTAATAGGTACTAAATATTAACTTTTATCTAATAAATGTTTAAAATTAACATGTATTTTTTTAGTTTTTCACACAACACTTCACTACAGATAGAAAAGTAAATGTGTTTTTAAAATAGCAGCGAGCTACCACAGTATACCTACTGGCCAAAACACATTTGAAGTTCATGAATTTGCAAAAATTCAATATTAAGTAAGCAAGGGCTCAGATCGAAAAACATGACAAGTTTGAGATCCTCTGTTCTAATCTATGGTGCTGACGCGTACTGTTTTTTTTTATTTCATAACTCAATACAAATACTCATACTAATTTAATCTGCAAAAAATATATATTGTTACAGGTACTCAGTTACTCTCTTCTATAAACTCGCAAATTTTCTGCCTGTAAATTAATGTTTACATAAAAATTTTAATAATTATAAAACAACCTAATTTTACTGTGAATATTAAAAAAAAAATTTTTTTTATTGCAATTCATTAAAATTTCCTTTAGTTTGATTGTTAGAGGAATATATAAAATTTTAATTTTAGAATTTCTTTGTCATTTCGTTGAATTGTTTGGCAATGTTTGTAATATGCATAAAAAATTTACAAATTTAATGAAAATTTATGCAAGAGTATTTTTTGATCTTTGTATGTTTGAAAGTTACATCGTACACATACCTTACAAAAGATAGTATCATTTTTTAAGAACTGTTATTCAACTCTTTTTTAAAAAAATAATATTGTGCAGATATAATGCTTGGCATGAATTTTTTTTCGTAAAAGTTAATGTACATTACGTACTGTTCCATAACGTACATAAAGTACATTAACAATTTTTTGTAATTTTTTCACTTTTTGTTTTATATTGGGTTATATTTAAAACATTAAGATTGTACAATGTTCGAAGAACTGTTGTATATTAGTTGATTTTTTTTCAATGATACTCTACAGTTATGAAAAAGTAAGATATCGTGTAATAAAATAAAAAAATTCTCAAAAATGAAAAAAAAAAACCTTTTTCTTTTTCTTCTTTTTGTGATCTGAAGCAAATTTCAAATGCTTTGCGATATGAGTAGGGTATTCCAGAGTAATATGTTTCTCAAAAAGTAAGAATAATTTTAACACAAATGGGTGTATTTCAGTAACTAAATGTTCAGTGAATAATCTGGTTACGATAAATTTGAATTTTTAAATCTTTGTATGAAAAGACATAAAGAGTATTATACTCAGAATATGATGAATTGTGCAAATATATAAATCACAAACGTTGTACAAAAAGGTAAATGAAATTTTCCACAAAGAATAATTCTACAAAATTAAGGCAAAAAAATTTCATATTAACCAGTCTTTCTATCATTTACACATGTTGCAAACATTAATTTACAATCAACTTTTTGTTTCCTTGTTTATTATGAAAGCAAATCTTTCTGTTTCTGAAAGCTAGTTTTTCTGTAGTATCATTTGAATCAAGAATATTTTACTGCATTTATTTTTATTATTTTTTATAAAAAAAAATTCAGAGAATTTATAAAGTTAAGTGAATTCTAAACCGGGGATCGGTATACTTTTAAGAAAGAACCAGTTGTTAGTGAAACAAGATATCGAGAGTATCAGACACCTTCTTGATATGAGCTACCGGGTAAAAGGTCCCCCATCCCAGCAACAATCCGATTAATTAATCCAATTATTGCTACAATTAATATTTTTTATATTATTTAAATAAAGTGTTTTACACACAGGCATTAACATTTTGCATTCCTTCAAAAATGAAGAAATATTGCAGATATTATTTATTTATTTTTATTTCTATAGCTCAATGCAAGTGCAATCAGTGTCAAAATATCAATGCTAAGAATTAAACTTTGAAGTTTCGTAAAAAAAATTCAATGCCAGTTCTACCTTAAGTACTACTTTTTTGAAATTTCATGTTTACACTAATAATTAAACTTTATAAAACTGTTCTTGCATAGAAAAGTGTGTTTTTTGGAAGATGTATTCCAGCAAAGAAAACAAGTATTGATGCATATAAATCAACATAAAAGTACTATAAAAATACATTGAAATATATATATATATATATATATATATATATATATATATATATATATATATAAACGAAAATCTTAAAATTAGCTTATGTAACACGGAAAATTTACAAAATAAATTTTTTTTAATTAGATTTCATTAAGCTGGACATTATTTTCACTGTCTCCTTTGTAAAGGAAAGCAAATAATAAATGTATGTTTTGATTTTATTTTAATATGATAAAAAAGTTTGTACATTTTTTTAAGTCCAATGGAAAATACAAAATAAATCAAAAGTGAAGTCATAATTACCGTTTGCAGTTTTAAAGAAATGGAGTAAAATTGAAGAAATTACTGATTTAAAATTGCGTCGACTCTCTCTCTCTCTTTGAAAAAAAGTGATTTTCTGAAGGCAGTGGCGTAGCTAGGTATTTAAAGGCCCTGGTACAAAAAATGAGGGCTCTATCTTGGTTGAATTCTATCAAATAAAAATATGGGAATATTTTAAATACATACAAAGCTACAATTTTTACTTACAGTCTTCTCTTTCTTGGCTTTTTTTGCGATTAAACGCACCCCACTTGGTTTCTTTCTTTCTTTCTTTTTTTTTTTGTAATCTATAATTTTAGTTTTATAATTTATCTAATACGATTTGTATGTGCTCGAGTATTTACTAAACGTTAAAAGGAAGCAGAAGCGTAATGCTACACTATAAAACGTCGTTGGAGAATCCCTAGCTATTAATTTATTCAGGAGGATCGAACTCACATCCAACAGAGGGCTTAGAGGTACAAAATAGTTCAAGGAGATAGATAGGAAATGATACAAAAATATGCATGAACAAGAAAATTTATTAAAATATTATTATAATTATTAAAATATATATATATCTGCAAAAGAGCAGAGGAGGGGGGGGGGACAAAATTTCATCAGTAAAATTCCATCATCATAACGAGAAGATTGCGAAATATTGAAACAGGGAACTAGCTTATTATGAATCATATTGTTATTAAAAATAGAATGTAACTAGGAGGGAATTGCTTCTTGTGTAGGTTTTTTAAGATGTAATAATAAGTATGATAAGATTTTTCATGGAACTTGAAGTTTATTTTCAAATAACAGTCTATAGAAAATATTGAAAATAACAAGAACTTTTCAATTAGTAAAGTTCGCAACACTGAACAAACAACGAAACGAATTTAGAGGGGAAATCCCTACAAATTCGAAATTACTTTCAACTGAATTGCGACGATTACAGTTATGTGTTGCAACCTTTTATATTTATTTATTAAATTTGGAAGATCACAAATTCGGCTGCCCTTGTGTATAGATATCTTGCTTAGAATCTAAAGGAATTCATGATACCAAAAAGAGTGTTGTAGATCGCTATAAAGCAGTGCTTCTCAAACTTTCAATATTTGCGACCCAATTTTCAGTCATAATTTTCATCGCGCCCCACTTCTTACAACAACAATGTACTGAATGCAATTATAATGTACTTTGATGGTAAAACTACGATGCAATACGTCTTTAATTATAAGCGCACTAATTAAATAAATATTAAGTTCGACGTTGAGCCACAACATCTTCTCATCATATAATGAATAAAAATTTACGCAGATACAAATCATTCCCAATTCCTGTTGTTACATGTTATAAATTCTTAGATTTTGAACACGTTTCGTATAATAGCGTGAACTCCACACGGAACGTGTTTTTATAGACGTATCGGTAATCACATTTTGTTTTACACAAACGAAAACAAAATTAAATTAAATTAAAGTATAAAATTTAAAAAATAAAATCTTATTTTATTGCCAAGAAAATATAAAACATGCAAAATTGCAAGTTTTTTATTAACAACTTTTTGTGTAAGTAACATTAAATTAAAAAACTATAAGTACTATAAATTTTGGCGCCCCCTGCCCTAGGCGCCCTTGTGCGGTGAACAATTTTGCCACCCCCACGCGGCGGCCCTGCTGATTTCTTAACACAGTGTCTTTGAATGTTCTTTTGTTCTGAAGCCTCTGGTTCCTTCTTTTTGTTCTTTTCTTTTAGTTCATCCACAAATACATTTTTTTATGGAGAGTAAGTTATTATAGAGGATCCAGAGCTTCCCTGCCTATTGTTTATGTTTTGTATGAGTTTCCATTCCAATGGATTAAATTTAAAAAAATGTGTTTTAGGTTTAAATGAGGCTATCAGCTATTGCTTAGCTTGTCAATATATACTCCAAACTCCTTTTTTAACTTTATTTTTATTCGGTACATTTTGCCGGATCATATGGAAGTCTATACTTTTAGGTCGGGTATTATATGGAATATTATTTATTCCATAGTACCCAACCCACCATCTTATAAAAGGAGTTTTTAAACCGAAGGATAAAACGTGGTCAACTAAAAAATGACTACAGTATGACAAACTACAATTCTTTGAGTGTACATTATGCTTAACTTTAATGTTCAAATCATATGTATACTAGTAATTAAAAATGTTTGAAAACTTGCCTGCAAAACTTTTGAAAATCGCAAAATACACTTCGTCCTGCAGCTAGTCGTACAGTAACAACAAGCGGTCAACTCTCACTGTTGAGTCTTTAGCGCGTTTTTCATAGTGTAAAAAAAGCGCTATTAGGACGCAAATTTCGTCTTCGTCGTTCCATATTTTGTCGTACCTTTTTCTCAGCCAATAAGCCACCAATTGACCTCGGGTTTTCGGCATTGGGTCCCATTTGTGCCCTAGACGAGCCGAATCATATTTAATAATCATATTAATAATTTTTAAATTTTTTTTTTCAATTTTTTTTAAGTATAGTACACTACTTTTTGTTAGTAAAAAGTTCATTAGTTGCATTATTGTAAAATACAACATGTGAAAAACGCGCTAAAATTACTTGGCCATGCCAATGATTGATATCTTGTTTTTTTTTAGCAGCACTTCGAGGTTTCCCCTCTCTTTAGCAGCTACGAACAGAGCCAAACCTCGGTAATTCATATTACCCGACTATTCCATAATACACGATTCTCATCTACATAATTGTGTGTGTGTGCGTGAAAAGAACACATTGAGTCGCATTGCTTAAATTTCTTTACTATAAAGTCTGATTCATTTACTTAGAAAATGTTTATATTGACCAGATGAAGAAAAATCTTGATTGTTTAAGCACCCTTTAACTTAATATCCCATTATAATATAAACAACGATAAATGTTTGCTTGATACACAATTCCTAACAAGCTACGGAATGATAATTCGAGACAAACGTGTCTTGAGAGAGATACCATTTCTAATTTAATCAAAATAAGAATTCTTGAGTAAAAAACTGAATGTCTAGATTTCAAGTTCTATGTTTTTATGTTCTGATTTGCGATCATTATTCGAAAGAGATGACAGAGAAGTGCATACTTATTATGAAGAGGAAAATTACCAAATATTTCCTTCATAACACATAAAAATCGCAGAAATCGTGTGTTGATATTGAGATTTGTACCCCTCTTGGATGCTTTTTCTCCAGACCCATAGATGATTTATATAACCAGTGACACGGCGGGGGGATTTATAGATTCCATGGTACCTTAGGCACAAGTTAATTTGACACTCCTATTGTGTTATAATGATGAGAAAACAAACGCTGCATTTAGATTTTTTAAGAAAAAATTTATGACAAATCTAACTTTAATAGATAAATGCTATACTTAACGGGGGGGGGGGGGATTTAGTACCTATTTGTTAGATATTTTAAATTTTATTACTCTTACGCGATTAATTATTTAAAAAAAATAATTCTACCCTTTTAATATTGACATCTTGAGGTTGTCAAAGCAAGAAAAGGAGCATCAAAATTCGGTCTTACATTTGATAAAAAACAAAATCTGTTTCAAATTTTTGCCACTTTAAAAATTTCGGCGCCCCTAAAAATTAGCTGCATTAAGCCCGGGCCTCGAGGTCCTAAACCGAAATCCGTCACTGAGTATAACCATGCCGTTAACAGTAAAATTTTAGCGAATTCGGCTTACTCATTCTTAGCTGCTCATTTCTTGGTAAGAGTGTTTTATAATCTGATTAGATAAGGTTAGACAAAGCGTCTGGCAATCCCGCTTTTGCTTATCATCGCTGGCACGTGCAATGAATTAGACTAATTTTGATATGAGAAGGTTAGTTAAAAAAAAAGCTTGGACGATACCCAAAACTCTTACTTCCTCATTTACTAAGCTTTGTATGTTGTGTTCTGGTCATCTGGTACAAAATACTTAAAAAATGAATAATAAACTAATAATAAAAATATTATTAGTTTTTTTTAAAAAAAATATGTTTTTTTGCACTGTTTTATTTTTAAACGAACAATGTATTTCAGAGGCGGATTAAGATAGTTGGAGGCCCCTGGCGGTAAAAGGTTTGAGGCCCATGGGCTTAAGAGTCGAAAAACTAAAATAGTGAAAAGAGAGTCTCTTACTTTAAATTCTCAAAATAAAATGTATTGCTATAATAAAACTCATCGGCTAAAGAAAAATCTTAACTGTATAAAAGAAAATTGAAAACCTTACTTAAGAGCTTACAGTTCGATTTCTCTCTGGTAATTCATCAATTATTTTTACCATACCTATTTTGTCCAAAACATTTTATTCTGTATATAATATGGCCATGTTGTTCAATTTATCTTTTCTCCCATAGTACTTCGTAAATTATTTTTAACACGTTTTGAAATTAAAAAAGGTCATTCACCTGAAGCATTCGATTTCGGTGTAGTTAAAAATATTTTCAAAAGTTTTTCTACATTAGGATTTCTCTTGCATCTCGATAAATTCCTAGCGGGGGGTTCATTGTATCTTTGTTTTCTTTTCATTTCTTGTTCCAAGGTGGCGTAGTTGGTTTGTCGCTAGCCTTTGCACTCATCAAGCTTGGGGCCCCTGGCGGCTGCCAGGTCTGACACCCTCTTAATCCGCCACTGTATATTTAAGATGCTGTTTATACATTATTATTTTCCTGTTCACTTAAGAAACAAATTAATAAAATTGCAGGCGATTTAAAACGAAATTCATTTAAAAAACACGAATTGTTTTTAGATTAACAATGAAAAAGGTCATCAGAAGATTTAATACACAACAAAATGAGGTTTAACAATTAAAAGACACTATTTAAATACAGCGTGTCCGAAAAAGATTGTACCTTTTTAAAAATTTTTTTCCGATTTCTCTGAAGTACTCTTGGAATGTTTTATTACACTAAAAGGTAGGTAATATACCAAAGTTATTTTTTGTACCAAAGTTTTACCTTACAAAGATTCAATATGGACGCCCTTCGTGATATGGTAGATATCTAGGCACTACTCCATTTCTGTCCACTCTCGCACCAGCATGTCTCTTGTAAGGGGGAAAAATTAATGTTGACTTTCAGAAAATTTTCACCAATATTTACACACTGGGTATCTAGAAAAAAATAAAGAAAAAGAATGCATTCTTTTTCTGCCGTTACAAGAGACATGTTGGTGCGAGTGTGGACACAGAAATGGAGTATCGCCTAGATATCTGCCGTGTCACGAAGGGCGTCCATATTGAAACTTAGTAGGGTACAACTTTGTTACAAAAAAACTTTGATATATTACCTAACTACTGATGTAATAAAACATTCCAATAGTACTTCAGAGAAACTAGAGAAAATTTTTTAAAAAGGTACAATCTTTTTCGGACCAGCTGTATGTTAAAAATCGTCTGCTGTTATATTAAAAATTCGATTATCTTTGGAATCTTTCAAGAATTTTAACTTTTTTTCACTACCCTATTCAAGTAGAAACTAAAAATGAATTTAATGAATAACATATGCAGTTTTAAGATGGTTAACATTAAATCTTAATCACCTAATGGATTTAAAATAAAATTTCAATTACATCATACACAGGATAAAAAGAGCATGGTGAATATGTAAAATACATTATTTGTAGAAATGTGTTTTCAATGTTGTTTTTTATTTGGTATACTTAACATTTCAAGAGACAACTCTTGTAAAATTTTAGATTAATCCAAGCAGAATATTGAATAAATTCTGAAATATACATTTCGAGTAAGCCCGTTGCGTATATTATGAAATATTCCGAAAGTTCTTTAAAATTCCATATTTTTATCCACATTTTGGGATTAAAATACAAGATTGAAAATCTATCGGAATCCTTTTTTTTCCATCACTGTTACTCCAATCTATAAATAAAAAATCCTCTTCCATTCCATCTAGATTGTTAGATATACTATATTTTTCAAACGATTTTTTTAACTATTAAAATTTAATTTCCTCTTCCATGCTTTAATTATTCACACAAACACTACATCTTGACTTCAAGAGATAAAAGCATTGCGCATGTATATTTCAGATTTCTTCTTTAAAAAAAGGTGTACGTTATAAACTAAATATACTTAAGACCAGGACTTCCAATAGTAATTTTTTTCGTACACGGTTTTCGTTCCGCGGTTCAACTAATATATATTTATATATCATGTTGTAGTCAAAGGCCGATTTCTTGTTGAAATTGTTTATATCGATGGTGATTTCTGGACACAGATAAATACATCTTCTTTAGTTTTAATCTTTATTCAGGTTCACAAATATATGATATTCAAGCTCATTTAGAATAATTAACGAATATGCACAAACACAAAAACACATAAGCGAAAGCAGGTGGCGACAATGACATGTTGTTGGCGAGCAGACAAAGAACAAAGAGAGAGAGAGAGAGAGCACCCAGGGCTCTGAGCTTTTATACTGGTGGTGAAGGTCGTTCGACTCCTTTCTAACAGGAGTCGTGATTGGTTGCAAATGCGCGTGATCAATTAAATTACGATTAAGATTATCACAGTCTCGTACCAAAGAATTAGAAAAATAATTTAAAGGGTAATTTAAAGAAGGCTAGAGGGTGAATAATCTTATTTCGTATATTTTCTTATCTGTACTAAAAATATATTCCTTTCAAAAACAAAAAATGTAATTCTATCAAAATTTAGAAGAATTTTTATTATTTCTTAAAAAATCATGTACTAGTCCATTCAACTGAGTTAAATCTGCCTTCTACAAGTAGTTTCATGCGAAACTGAAACAGCAGAGTACTAGTGAATCTCAAAACAGGAAATCGAGAAGCAATAAGTTTTCCTGTTTTCGGTTTAGTTCCTGTTCGAAGCACTGTTTAATACTTAAAAAATGTAGTTTGAAAATATAGGAACGCGGAATATACGGTATGCGTAATATCACTCGTGACTCAAACTAAAGAACAATGGTCTTTTTCTTTCTTTTTCTAAAATTAACTTAAAAGGCACGAGATACTATTATGATTTTCAAACAGTTGATAAGCCACTTTTTGCTTTTCAAAATCTAAAAACGTTGGCTTTTTTATAGAATTAATTATCAGTTTCAAAAGAGTTCAAGATTTAACATAGCTTTCGTTTAATATGTATTTTTGAAGAAAAAAAAAAATTATTGTGTTGTATATATTTGTATTTGTATTTTATTATAATTTCTTTTATGTTACATTCCTCTTTCAAAAATTCATAGTTAAGAACATGAGCTTAAAATTTAAAGTAGAACATAACATTTTATTTAGATACTGAAAATAGGGATTAAAAAATGTAGTTTATGTCTCTACCATTATTTTGCTCATTTCTTCATCCACATTAATTTGATGAGGTGTTAAAGAATTTCATAGTTCACACCAAAGAATAGAAACCACAAAGAATAAAACCAAAATTATGACTCTTGGGCTGCAATTAATATTTTGAAAAGGATGATTTTAAAACCTGCTTTAAATAGAGAAATTCAAGGAGAACATCTTGATTTCTTAAACTGAAGCGCATAATTTTGTCTGCTGAAATACTTCACAGTTTTCCTTGTTTCGTCTTATTCTTACTAAACCAAGCTGCCCCATTCTTACTCAACAAAATCGTCATATTTTTTAAGTTACATATTCTTGCATCGAGATAATTTTAAGTTACTGACAAGCTAAATTAAAACTCAAAAATTTGATGAAAAGGAAAGTTTTCTCAGATTCAAGGTCATCAGCCCTGACAGAAGAAGAGGAAGGAAGCGGGAAAATCAGGGACCATAGAAACAATGAATAACAACAACAACAAAAAAAGTCACTCTTACATTTATATAAAAATACTTTCACTCATACTGCTTCAATTTTTACGTAAATGCATTCAATATGTATTCACGCACGTCAGGAAAACATAACAAGCTCTCCAAAATCCGAACAATGAGCTCGAAAAACCCTTCACATAACTACGCATCCGTTATTTACGACTCTAAAACAGATTGCTAGAAGTTGGCGACTTTCCGAGTGACAGTCCTGTCGCCAATAAAATCGCCACGTGCTTGGTAAACTGTCTGGTTGTTTGCCCTCTTTGAATAAAGGTGTAAGATTCTCTGCAAGAACTCGCAACGAGTCATCAAGAGGGGAAAAAGTGGCCAGAACAAGACGTAGGATGAGTTATGCGGCGAAAGGAAGTGGGATGAATCATTCGAAAAAGACCATAGGTAGTTCCGCTGAGGGATAGCCCTCTCGCAGCTGCAGTTGATATTTTTAAATGAGTAATCTCAGGTATTCCAGGGCGAACCGAAGAGTTCGAATGGGGATATTTCCGTTGGGTCCTTTAGTGCTGTGTCACACTTGCGGTTCTCCGATCACAAGGGTAAACTGTAAATCTGATATTTGATACGTATTGTTGACATCCTGTTCTACTTTAGAGCTGAATAATTTGAGCATTGGATGATTCAAGAGGAATAAAAGGATCGTAAACACAATTACTCTATTTAAAAAAAAAAGGTTCGAGCGATTATTAAAAGAGCCTTTATGGGTTCAGAGGAATATTATGAGAGAAAAAAAACTTTTAACTTATATTAAGGTAATCAACTACCCTAAAATTGTAAATTTTGGCAAATTTTTTTATGATTCTGTTTTATTGATTATCTTATTAGCTTTATAAAAATACCAAGTTTATTATTTTCCGTTTGCTAGAACAAAAACTACAAGTATTTTAGTAAAAGCAAATGTCATTACTTTAAGCAAGATGTCATACTTTAAAACGCGTTGTACTCGAAATGTGTTTTTTTTTTTGTTAAATGCATCGATTGCTCAAAAAGTTTTGAAAAAATTCAAATGAAATTTCTTCTGTGTGTTTTGTATATAGCAGAAGTGTTTTAACCTTCAGATTTATCAATCACTGTTTTATTACAAAATTTACGGTCTCTTATGTGAATATAACCACTGTTTTTTTCAGCAATTTCATATAATACTAAGATAAAGTGCTCTAGTTTTTGTAAAAATTAAATATCTCTTACCCTGAAGGTCATTTCAAAAATGAATAACATAGCAACACATCAGAATTGAAAATTTGTTCATAAGCTTTTGGTACAGAATGGGACCTGTTTATGTAATTTTTTGTAAATTTTTACCCATTTTTTCCCATTTTATAATTAATAATTTTTTCTCTTCTTCATTTTAGCTTATTTTTCTTAAAATGTACTAAACAAATTTAAAAACCACAAAAAAAAATCCCCATATCTTCATTTTTCAAAAAAAAAGTTGTAGCAAGTAATCGAATACCTTAATGCATTCAACAAATCAAAGAAATCTTTTTAAGGTAAATAGTCAGCTCGAAATGTTTTTTTTTAATGCTCAAATGAAGCCAGTGATTGCTAAAATAAAATTGAAACTTATTTACTGAAATTTTTTGAGTATGTTCTGTGTAACAGTAGAAGTGTTTTAACCTTCAGATTTATCAATCGCTGTTTTATTACAAAATTTACAGTCTCTTATGTTAATATAATCACTTTTTTTAAGCAATTTCATATAATAACTAAAATAAAGTGCTCCAGTTTTTGTAAAAGTTAAAAGTCGCTTAACCTGAAGGTCATTTCAAAAATGAATAGCAAAGTAATACATCAAAATTGAAAACTAGTTCATTGACTTTTTGTACAGAATGGTTTATGTAATTTTTTTGTAAATTTTTACCAATTTTGTCTCACTTTAGAAATATAATTTCTTTTTTCTTCTTCTTAATTTTAGCATATTTTTCATAAAATGGGCTAAATAAATCTACCCCCCCCCCAAAAAAAATCCTCATATTTAAATTTTTTTTAAAGTTGTCGCAAGTAGTCGCGGAAACCTTAATGCAGAACAGAAATCTAGAATAATTATAGTCCGATTTGAAATGATTTTTTTTATATATAATTGATAGTCTTCTGGGTCCTTTTTTTTTCTCATTACATCGTAAATTAAAAAATTCATTATGAGATAAGTCAAATTTTACAATAAAGAGTTTTTCATTGTTGTAAAAAAGATTCAGAGTTTTTCCTTTTCTTTTACACTTACCCTTTATATATTACAAAGATATTAAAATAAATAATAGGCTTATTGATTATTATTGATATACCATGCTGAGTATTAGAAAATTGCAACATTTTATAATATTCGAAAATTTTTGGCTTAATTCTATAAAATTAATATTTTAAATTAAGATTTCCATCGAATCCTGATTTTAAAAAAGTAAATGAAATTTTAACACATTTTTTTAAACAAATTATTACATTTTTTTTGTAATTTTATAATTACAAATTAATTTATTACATAAATAATTGTTAGGTAAGTATGTGGAAAATCTTAATTCGTTGAAAAATACCTAGTTATTTTACACTCGATCCAAATTTCTTTATTTTGTAACGGAGAAATAAAAAGATATGTATAAAAACTGTTAAAAAGATAGAAAATTTCTCGATAAGGATTAAAACTAGAAATAGAGCCCTAGTTAAAAGAAATTCGAATTTTTACTAGAAAACTGGTTGAAAAGGGGGGGAGGGGGAAGGAGTGTTGTCATTGAAAAGAATTTCTAAATTTTTTGAGTAAACAAATACCAAAATAATTAGTAGAAAATGATTAGAAATATGTTAAGCTTTGACTATTAATTTTTGCTATGTAGTGATATATAATTCGATTTTAATTTATGTCGCTATGAATCAACACGAGTGCTATTGGCAACAGATTTCTTAACTTTGAGCTTCGGTGAAGTGACAAGGATGACTATATGATGAACTGGCGCATAATCTCCACACTTCCACATCACACTATAGGGAGCCTCGGAAGATTTAATGTACATCAACCCCTCTACACGGTGTGTGTTCAGTGGCACCAGTACGCTGGCCACGAGTTCACGACTATTCTGCAACCGATGTCACACTAAGTAGTAAGTATTTCGGATTTTTCAAAAGTATCTAAGGGTTGGAATATATATATATATATATATATATAACAATGGATGTGTTTGTACATATGAAATCGCATCACTCCAACACCATTCAACCGATCACTATGAAATTGGCATGTATATGTATTTTGGGGGGAAAAGGTTTTTGTGCTAGCCTCTTTGTTGCAGCTGCTCCCCATGTGGTGCTACAGCAAAGCAACTTCTGCGCCATTAGATCAATCGCCAAGTTGCCAACGTGGTCACCAAAAATGATGTCAACTTGGCTGTATCGCCAACATTTCGCTATGTTTCCATTGAATCGCCATTATAATGTAAGGAACGGTGTTGCTTGCGAATATCATGAAATAAATACAATAGAGAGAAAGTAATATTAACTTATTACACATCCAGTTATAAATTATTTACATTAATTAAAGCGTTCATTACACAAAATTTGTATCAATGTGTTACTTTTGCTGAGCCGAGATCAGCCTTGGAAGGTGTTTTCAAAAATTGGCCCAAAAGAGAATTGCGGGGTGTTTAAAAAAAAAACTTTTTATCAGCTATTAGACTTTCAGACTAAAAGTTTAATACATATTATTGTTTTTTTGTTTTTTCAGCTGAGATATGCAAAAATCTTTCTTTTGTGTGTGTTTAATTTGCAATTCACGTAAAATTAGCTCATTAAAAAGTTCATTATTCTTCACAATCCGTATTGTTTAATTTTTCAATTCACCCGTGCGAAGAACGGGTATACCAGCTAGTAAGTGTTATAAATGTGCAAATTTTAAATATTCAACTGAAATACTGATGCCGAAATTCAGGGGTTTCCCTACTAATGTATTATTTTGTAGAAACAAACACGTTTTTAATTTAAATCAACTAATCCTTAATTTGTTTTTATGTTTCCGGTACTTAATTTGAGATTCATATGCGGTAATGATTATAAGAGTGGACTAAGCCATGTCTTCTCTTCTCGAGATATTCAAATGCTTGTCTTCAGAGGTGCTTTGAACTCAGTTAAGTTCTTTTACAGAGTTCACCTTGTGAGAATTCCTTTAGATTATGTTTATGAAGAAATTAACTGTGAAGTATAGTATGAATCATTTGAATTATGCATTAATTTGAATTATTAAATATGTAAGAATATCTCCCGCTATAAAACACATACCGAGGAGCAAACCATTGGAAAAGCTCTCTCTGTCAAAGGTTTAGCACAAATAATCATCTATATATATATATAAAGGGTGTTGCCGGATTCGACCGACAAATTTGTAACACCCCCATCCCCTTGTCTACCCTGTGACCGGCTAAAGGTGTATGAGAAAGTGAAGGACTGTTCGACATGATAATTTCTAATTATTTATTCAGCACTTTAATTAACTCAAAAACAAATTAATCAGATTAAATAAGATGTTTCCAAGATAGAAAGCAGAGGTTAAAGTGACGAGAGTTGCGTATCCGAAGAATACTTCTAATAATTTTTGATTCACTTTTATTAATTAATCTTCTACTTTAATATTTGCTTTAAGTTGTAGTTGTGTGACTAATTGTCACTTAAATCTCTCTAATAATTTAGATATCAAAACGTACAGTAAATGCGACTAATACCTGAACTGTAGATGGTCTTCTTATCTTCTACTTTGTAATGCTTCAATCTCTTGGTAAATTCTATTAAATAGCAATTTTCCACTATATAACTATCTATCTCTTTATATAATTCTAACTTTCTATCTCTTTTCTCTCACATTGACTTATTAACGCTCTTCCTTATATCTTTCCATTTTATATCTCACTTTGTCTGGCTTTAACTAATTCTTTCTAGCAAGCGAACATGAACAATATATAATAAACTTAATTTGCATATCATGGTTTCTTCTTCAGAAAAGGGTTGTTCATTTTTATAGCCCAAAGATTTCCCCCAGAGGTTAATTGAAGCACGCGTATAGATCCGTCACAGATTCATAGGGGTGGTGATAATAGGCAGCATGGTGACGACAAATCACCATAGAACCTGGAGTCGCAAATTACGTTTAATCGGAGTAATTCGTAAAAGCAGTTATGAAGGGTGTGATGTCGAGTGGAATGAAAAGGGGCAATAAGAGTTAAAAAAACATTTATTAGACGCAAAGAATGTTTATAATACGAACAATGCATCACAATTCGAC